>PVJH01002204.1:0-176352 GCA_004026705.1 Nesogale talazaci | reverse complement strand
ATGTTCCGCCACTTTATGAGCCTCAACTCTTCTCAGTGGATCATTAGACTGTCAGAGTTCCTTGCTGTCCCAGAAAGAACCCCCTCCAACCGTGGTTCTAGATTTAGAAACCCAGTTTCTCTCATTGGTGACATGATGACAATCTCCCCAGGAGGGGAGGGTGCTGCTGGAGGGTCCTGTCTTTCTAGGCTTGGGCTCAGTGCTCCTTCCTCCCAGGCACTGAAGTCCTGGCTCAGAATCCTGTTCTCTATGGCCAGATGTCCTGGGCTGACAACAAGTCTACCAGCTCCTACCCCTCTCCCTCCTCTCCTTATGTCTGGTCCCTTTCTCCACGCTGAGGATCCAAGTGACCACCTGACACTGTCCAGCCCTGTGGGTCATTTGTTAAACCCGCCACATGGGATCTGGTTTCTTCCACCACATTTACTCTCACCTCCAGCCCCCATCTGGAGAACTCCACACTCAGAAGGAGGTTAGTCTGTTTTAGGAATCTAAACCCGTCCCACGAGGGTCCCTATCAGCCCCTCTTTCCCATCCCTCCAACCCCCAGCTACCAAACTCCACATGCATGGACCCACCGGGGCATGATGAGATCACGCATGCAGAATAGGAGAGATGAGGGGAACAGTCTTAACGAAAGAGGGAGGCTCAGATTCCAGGGTCTGGCCAGTGATTAATAGCTCTGGTATATTAGATTTGCCCCATCAGGGGGACATTAAATGTGATTTATGATTTGGTTTTAATGGAGATTTGCTGAATTATTGTTCAGTGCAGAGAGCAGCCCTGGCCTCCACATTCCCAAGGGTCCCGAGATCCCTGTGCTTAGAAAGGGGTAAAGATAGTCTGGCCCAAGGTGATGCCTCCTCCCTCCCACCTGAGGCCTGAGGCAGCCTCTCACTGTGCCTCTGCCCACCCCTCACCTACTCCACCCAGAAGGGTAAGCCCTGGCAGAGTCATGACAGCATGGTTTGCCCTCTGCTCCCTTGTTTTCCTTGACCTGTTCAAACTCACATTCCAACCGTAAACTACCACGCTTTGCAAAAGGGAGTCATAAACTCAGTGACGTAAGGTGAGTATGGCTTGATGGAACATTCCAGCATAAAAGAGGACAGAGAACAGCAAGGCAAAACCCAGAAAGTAGCCCTTTCCAGTGGTGGGATTGTGGTCCATGGCGGGTGAGGTGGAGTGGAGATGGGGGTGGGGCTCTTTAAGGGTCCTACCCAGTAGAAGGCTCCCACTGGCAGCCCTGGAGTGAAATGAAATGACTGAGGGGGTCCTCAGGCTACCTTACCCCATGAAGCTGGAGGTTGCCCCTGCCATGCTATTAGTATTTTAGGTCCGAGGGGACAGTGGGGGTGTGAGGCCAAGGGAGGGGACAAATCCATAGTGGGGGGCTCTTCTCCTCAACCCCACAAGCGTACCCTTTGACCTACAAGTGGGAAAATTGGACTTAAATGGCGTTTATTGAATTTTGAACTGTACTGGGCAAAGAAAATTACTCGTTAATATAGAAAGCACTGCATTTCCCATAATGTGAATGCCAGTGAAAAATGGATTCGTGCCTGCTTCCTAGAGAGAAGCTCGCCTTTAAAGTACTAACATAAATGTGTCCTTAGGGAGAGAGGGATCGGCAAATTAGATAGGGGTACTATACGGCATGGCAGCAGAGGAAACGCGCTGGGCTCCAGCCTGCAGACGCCTGCATGCCACACAAGGAGCAGCTGCAGAGGAGCGGGAGGGGCAGGAGTGGAACAGGCAGGCTTGATCCCAGGCAATTGGAGGGCCTTCCTGGTGGGCGATCTTCAGAGACCGTGTTTGCTGCAGTGGTCTAGCCGGGAAAGTGGCACAATGCTGGGGTGGGACCCAGGCATGGAGGCCAGTGGATGTTTGAATCACCATTTCATCTCTGTGATGTTGTTGTGGTGCTTAACTGAACACTGACTTAGGGCATCTGATATAGAGCAATACTCACGAGGCATCCACGGTTCTAGGGGACAATTCTCACAATCAGGAATCTCACCGATTCCTACCCAGTGTGCCTGCCGTCTATGGTAGTCTGTCAATTGAGGCCTGTGGGTTGTTATGACACTGAACATGCTCTTCCAGAGCTTCCAGACTAAGATGGACTATGAAGAAAAGCCTGGTGATCTCTTTCTTTTTTTAATCCACCAGTGTAAACCCTGTGGGTCCCAATAGCTCATCTGACAACCTGTTCTAGAGAGAGCACAGGGCCAGGAGGCTTTTTGTCCCCTTGTGCCACGAGCCAGTAGCTAACAGGAATGATATCCAGCAAGCAAACTGGCTGCCTTGCCATTGATACATGCCTTCAATGCAGCACGTTCATTTGTTTAATAATTCCGGAGACTCCATTAAGTGTCAGGTACTGTGCCAGGCTCTAAGATACAAAAGTAAGCTCATAAGGTTCTCAACTCCCCAGAGTGGATGATGGTGGAGGATTTCGTGGCAGAGGCAACAATAGGGCCACGCAGAGGGCACTGTGGAAACACAGAGGAGATGCTACTAGCCCAATCTTAGGGAGTGGAGTAGAGTTTTGGAAAATCGCCAAGAGGGAGGGAGTGACCCCTCCGTTGAATCTTACATAGGAGCAGGAAAGGACCAAGGGAAGGGGTGTCTGAAGAAGCGTGTGGCACGAGCAAAGGGCCAGTCGTGATAAGGGACATGGCACATCTAGGGACAGCAAATGCTTCAGGGTGGCTCCAGCATGCGGTAGGAGAAGGGAGCAGGAGAAGACGAGGCCAAACAAGTGGTCAGCCGTCAGATCATGCGAAGAATGGTGATAAGAAAGATGGACTTCTCCTCCTCCTGCTCATTTCTCTTTCCCTTTCAGCAACAAATGGGTGTCATTGACAGAATGTCATGGAAAAGATGGCTGGGACTCTAGTTGGGAGCCTCAGGAGACATTACAAAGATAAGTGCTCCGAGGTAGATGACCCTTCCCAGAGGGAGTGTGCGATGATGAGTGACAGCAGGTGGGGGTGGAGGGAGAGGCAGACATGACTTGGAGATCTCTAACTGGGATGGTAGTGTGATTAAAAGGAACACCTTGGGGCATGAGGAGGGGGGTGACAGGAAAGGAGTTCAGTTGTTGTGTCTGAAAAACCTGGAGAAATCAAATACACGGTTGGGTGTATGGATCAGGAGATGAAGAGAGACATTCAGGTCTGAGAGTCCTCTCTGTAAATGGGATGGTTGAGTCACTGGGTTTGGTTAGACCAAAGGCAGAAGACTAACAGAAGAAATGGCGGCACACAGTGCCGGTATCTCAAACTTCACTGCCATTAAGTTGATGTCTGCTAATAATGACCCTATAGGACAAAGTAGAATTACCCTTGTGGGTAATTGGAGTCTCTCTCTCTCTCTCTCTCTCTCTCTCTGAGACTATAACTCTTTATAGGAGTAGAAAGTCTCATCTTTCTCCCAAGGAGTGACTGATGGTTTCAAACTTCTTCCCTTCCTGGTAGCAGCCAAACTTGTAACCACTATACAACCAGGGCTAGAACCCCAAGGAAGACAATTCTTAGAAACAGAAGAGTGGGACTGGTGTGATCAAAAAGGTAATGTGACTCAAAGTCATGCCACAGAGGGCAGGGGAGGGGAAGCATGCTTTCCCAGGCCACCGTCTAACTCAGCCTGTGACTGTGCTTTCTGCCAGTTTCTCCATTAGCCTCTGAACTCCTGAAATTCAGGAGCCCTTTGCTGATCTCTGCTTGATGAAAACTCGGCACAGCACTGGGCACGAGGGGAGAACTCAGTAAATGTTTGTCAGATAAGCGAATAGAGGTCAACATTACCCAATGCTGCAGAGCTTCTGGTACAATGAAGATAGGAATCAAAGTAATTGGATGTCAGTAGAAACGAGAACATTTTGCAAGTGATGGTGGTGGGGCAGGCAGGGTGGGAGTTGTATGTGTGTGGAAGGAGGAAGCCAGTCTGCATGTCAGGAATAGGAGACTCCCTGTTCTTGTTTGACACATCTGAATTAGACAGGGAGGAGAGAAGGGAAATAAGTACACTGCAATTAGTGAGACAGAAGAACTGTCTTAGGAGTCATGACAAGATTGAAGTTAATACATTGGTCCTAGTGACAAACTCATTTATGTCCTTCCCCTCTCATCTCTGGATTTGTTGGATCACACCTTGTAAAATCATTCATTGGGATCTTTGACAGAGCTGGCTCTCAGGTCAGGCTGTGTTTGGTGCAGTGTTAATAATTCTTTCTGTATGCCAATGTTCAATGATTGGGAGAGCTGTTTAATCAGGAAGGGGCAATACCATTAAGGAAAGGAGTGTGTAGTTCTCTGAAATCTATTGGAGTGTTTGGATCTCTGGTTTTGAACATTTGCCCCTTGGGATGATTAGGGATTATGTCAACTAGATACCCTTGGCTAGTGGGGGGAGGGGGTGTCAAATCCGTCAGTCAGGTCACAGCCTGATGACACCTCCTAGATAGCATAAACCTTTTGATGTAAGAGCGTGAGACACAGGAGACCACTCTCTCCCCCTCTCTGTCCTTCGACAGTCCTATCTACTAGAGCTCGGTCTGGTGGGACCCCGCCCCTGAGAACTGCCGGTGTCTGGCCAGGTTTCCACTGACTTTGAATCCACAGGACTCTGGATCCCTGACCTGGGATGTTCCTGCTTTCTGGTTCATCCTCTCTGTCTCCTGCATTCAGCTACGTGAGTCAGAAGAGGGCTCTCTGGACTTGGATTGAGCTGGGATGCCTTCTTGATAAATAATTCCTTCTTAACTGATATAAAGTTCTTTCTTTTATATACGTGGGTGTCATTGGACTTGTTCCTATAGACTACCTGCCTAATACACCACTACTGGTTTAGCTGACACAGAGTCAGCCCCTCTTATCTGCTCAGGAGTGGATTTATCTAATAAGCAAGGTAAGCAGGGGCTTACCTGTGCTTACTTATTAATCTGTTAGTAATCTGCTAGATTAATAAATTGGGTTTACTTGTGCTTATGTACTAATCTGTTAGATTAGTAATTAAGCTCATGTGAGCCCATGCTAACTTTGCTTAATGAGCACCCCGCCCCTGTCAGGGTCTGTGAATTTGGAAAAAAGGGGCTTTGGTTTTGTAAGAAGATGTTGGGGGATTGGGAGAGAGACAGTTTCCAAGAACCTCTGCTGTGGTGGTGGTGAGGTGTGTGTGTGTGTGTGTGTGTGTGTGTGTGTAGGTCTGGGGAAGTAGAACTGTTCACTACAGATTAGTTGGAATGCATCGCGAAGCCCGTGTTGACGTTGGGGAATCCGACCTTGAGTCTGCTCTCATCTGATGGACCTTGCGGCTGTCCCTTTCATGTCCCATCTTTTGTGATAGAGAAACAGAGGCTTCTGGCTCTGAAACGTCACACTGGGCAACAACAGACTATGAGGTGAGGCATCTGATTGTGAAGAAAGAGACAACTGGTTTAAAATAAGAAGTGATCCGGGAGAAATGCGTTTCCTGCAGCCTTAGCTCTTTGCCCACCAAAGCACCGCTCACTCCTCTTGAAGGGTTGTTTGGGTTTCTTTCTTTCTTTTTTAAAGCAGACAGGGATCCTAGGAGGACTTTGCATCTGACCGACTGAAGACAAGCAATGCCCTCATCTCAGGCACCAGTAAACCCCAGGCTCACAACTGGTTTCACAGAGCTGCAAAATGCATTTCCCATCTGATTTTGCTGCATTTCTGATTTCTGTCCTTGTCTACATGTGAGCACAAACATGCATGCACTCGGGTCTTGCAATCATCCAAAGATGGTCTTTGTCTGGAATCAGTACTCCTCCCTTGGTGGAGGAACCCCATAGGAGGAGCAGTGCCTGGTACCTGCTTCTGGCTGAATCACCATTCTTAAATAGTTGAATGATCCCAATCCCTTCCTAATAAATAGGAACACTAGATCAGAGATAGCACCCCAGCAAGCTGGGGGACCTCCCAGTCACACAGTGAGGCTGCTGCATGGGCAGAGAAGATGGCCAAGACCCAAATTGCTGAGAAGTCTTGGAAACGCGATTGGGTGGTTCCCACCCCCTTACCTGATTCTGCCCATTCTGCCCCACTGGGTAGCCATAGTGATGTTGGAGGGATAAGGCAGAAGCCTTCGCCTTTGATTCTGGCTTCTCTTTTATGTGTGAGCAGCTAACAGAGTGAGAAAGTGCACTCTTTAATGTATAATCTACCCAGAAAGATCAATGGCAGCTTAACATGCATTTCTGTCTAATATTCACTTTGGCAGGTCTTTGTAATAAAATGCTGGTTTTAATGAAGCACATTAAAATGAGGAGATTCATGGTCAGCCTGGGTGCTTTCATCATTATTGCCTCCTCTTGAGCTATCAGAGTGGTGTCTGTGTGTGTGTGCGTGTGCGTACGCTCATGCATGCACACGCTCGCACATGCAGGGGAAGTAGAGTGACGTCAATTTAGGATGCACACACCGTTAATTTCCTATTTCTAGAATGATGTGTGACAGGTATGCAGGTTTCCGTCCACTTGTTCTCACTCTAGTGCTGTTTTTCCAGGGACTGCCATGGGGAGCGGGTGGCACGTCTACCAGCTGGTGGAAAAGAAGACACCCAAAGCCGCAAGCCACAGCTGAGGATTCTGAACTCATTCTTTGGGAGAAGAGAATGATCCAGCCACAGACAAACTACAGCAATTACATACTGGATCAACAGAAATGAGCTATCCAGTCTACAGTAGACAGGGAGAACCCTTAAACGCCCATGACTAAGTGAAATAAGTAGGAGACCTGGTGACATCCTGGTTACATCTTGGGTCTGCTAACCGCGATGTGACCTCTTTGAAACCATCAGCCGCTCTGTGGGAGGCAGTTGAGACTTTCTAGTCCCATAAAGAGTGTATATCTTGGTAGCCCACAGCAGCAGCTCTCCCTGTCCTGTAGGATGACTGTGAGCTGGAAAGGACTCCTTGGCAGAGGACAGTAAGTAGAACCCCAGGAAGTTCTGAAGACACTGTCAGGTAAGCACTGGACTGGTCACCACAAGACCGGTGGTTCAAACTGGTCAGCTGCCCTGGGAAAGACCCGAAGCTCCTTTCCCCATAGATTTTTAGCCTTGGAAACTTATAGGGTTGCTACGAGTCACGATGAATTTGACGACTCTGGGTTTTTTGGTGTTTTTGTTTCGGGGCGGTGGGGAGGGAGTTGGTAGGCCATGCAGATGGCTTGGACTCCATCACAGACTTAAAATTTGGAGGTCGAAACCCTTCCAAAGATGCTGTGACAGGCCTGGGGATGTGCTCCCAGAAGGATGACCGTCAAGAAAGCCACCTGGAACAGCTCTGCCCTGTGTGAACACGCAGGGTTGCCATCAGGCAGAAGCATCTCCACGGAACTCACGGCAGCCGCAAGCAGAAGAGTCAGTGTGAACAGAGGATCTCGCTGTGTGACATCCCAGAGAAGACATCACTGTACAGATGCTGAGAAGATTGGGGGCTTCAGGGAGGTGAAGAAGGAAAGAGCCAATAGGAACAGGAAGAGCACAGAGAGGCAGGGGGCAGTGGACAGCTGGCAATAGTGGATACCTAGTTTGATGCATCTTTTGTAACACACAAAGCTATGTAACATCAGAAGTGAGCCCATGTGAACTATGGCCTTCAGTCAATGAAGATGTGATCATGGTAACCACTGTGGACTCATGGATGACAACAAGTGTGCCACACTCATGCCAGGCGTTCATCAGAGAGAAACTGGTAGAGGAGCCAGAAGAGGGGGTGTCTGGGAATCCTCTGTGCTTTCTGTTCAAGTGTTTCCTCAGCCTAAAACTGCCCTATTAATTAAAGAGAACCAAATGGGACCCCTGGGGCCTACCAGCGCAGCCCATACATACCTCTGCAGACCCTGGAGTGACGACAGTGGAGTGCCCAACCCAGTCCATTGCCATGGAGTGGATGACCATGCTGTGACCCCACAGAGGGTTTCAGAGGCAGTAGACAGTCTCATCACCCCCCTAGGAACCACGAATGAGTTGGAAATGTCAAACTCCTTGGAGTTAGCATCCTTCTGATGCTGACCTGATGGTTTCACCAGGATAAAAATGTCAACGTGGGTAAAGGTTGTGGCTTTTCTTGGGTGCCAACTCATAGTGACCTTGTAATCAACAGAAAGACACCCTGCCTGGTTCTGCACCATCCTCACAACTGGTCTGTGGTTTGAGTCCATCAAAACAGCCACACCGTACTCCATTTTGTCAAGACCCTTCCTCTCTGTCTCTGTCCCACTTCCTTCCCAAACATAATGTCTTTCTCGAAGTCCAAAGTACTGACTGTGCTTCTTCTGAAACAGATTTGGTTGTTCTTTTGGCAGCTAGAACCATAGCTCACAGGCACGGCTTCTTCTTGGGTCTTCCTTATTCAATACATAGGTAGGTAGGTGTTCCTATCTTTGGAATGTTGCTGAATGACTATGAGACAGCAGAGTGTTGCTGGTAGAAGTACAAAAGCCAGCATTGGTGCCAACGAGGATTGATGCCAACCATGTCACCCCATGTAATGATGCATGATGTTACCCTCCCCAGCTCCATCCATTGATGTGCACTAGGACCAGACCCTATAGAATTCATAGCAGTGTGTATATCCTCTAACCTCTAACCATATGTCATCAGTATAGCTGTAAATTTCTTCAATGTTTTATTTCTTAGATTATATGACCACTGACCAGGAAATGGCTCTGTAAATCCTCTTCCATGGAAGTACATCCTTAGGACTTTCAGTAGACTTTATTCCCATACTTCTAGTAACTGAATAGAAACTTCTTTTGACAGTTTCTCCATCTTTTCCTTTGATTACTATTCCATTATCAACAAAGAAGTTATTGATAGAGGTTCACAAATGCTTCTGACGCCAGTATTACAGTGAAAATCCCAGAGACCGGGACACAATCAGATACCAGTACGCCACGCTCACCACAGAACAACCCATGTGACAGAGCATATCATTGTGATTAAGTAACAACTACATCTCTGATCAGGGTACAGTCAACTGTTTAAAGAGTAAATTAGCATAGGTGTTAGCCTTGCAGGTATATTGGCACATGAAAGCAGGGCTTACTAAAAATGTGGTTGTGCTAACTAACTACAGGGATTTTTTTTTATCAAGAATAATACATTCCCTCCAAAACATTGCTCAAAAATGTTCTGGATAGTCATTTTGGAGTCCCCTGGTGAAGCTGGCCTTCTCTGCTATAGTGCACTCTGGCGTCCTGGCCCTTCCTCACTACTGTGTGGCTTCTCCAAGCATCAGTCTCTTCCTCTGTAAGCTGGGAGCTCCTACAAGCCACACCATTCAGAAGATGAAATGAGTTGTTGCAAGTGCTTAGAGCAACGGTTGGGACATGTGCTGACTTGGTTTCTCTGTAAGGCTGCTCATTAAGCAGCAGAACAGGATGTCCCCAAGGTAGCAGGCTTTGTCACCGAAGTCACCACGTCCTGTTTCCCACTGCAATAGCTCTCGATTTCTCCTCCCCCTCTCTTCCCTGACATTACTTTCCTTCAGGAGCTGGCTGGCTCTCATCAACACTCTTACCAACACCTTCCCATTAGATCCTTGCCCCTAATCTCTTCTCCCTCTGATCTCTCCTTCATTCTTCTACTAGAGTTAGTCGCTGAGAATCATACATATTTCTGCAGATTGTCTCCAAAACCTAAGGGATCTGGGAGAAGATGGGGGCACAGCAAGGCACGTGTTAGTGAGTTAGTGAAGGAAGTACTTGACATGATCATCAAAACTTTCTGGATAGGGTAGCTTTGCTGCGGTGAGAGGGATAAAATCAAGCTCTGTAGCACAAAGGTGTCCTTTAAGATCTGATCCTCAGAATCTGCCTGTAGCTTTCTTGCCAATTGCTTATTATTATTCAAAGTTTGTGCTACACAAATGCAGAGAGCAGTTCTGAGTTGACACTATGATTGTCTTGTAGAATATGCTATGTCCTGACTCCTCTCTTCCTTTATTAAAACCAGCCTGGGGATTTACCTTCATCCTTCAAAATGCAGATCACCTCCTTAAGGAAGGCTTACCTGCTTAGTCCCCAGGAGAATTCAGTCTTTGATGTGACCTCATTTCTATCCCAAATAAGAAAGAACACTGGTTTATCAATAAGAAATTATAAGAAGGAGAAGCTAAGAAATAATGAAGGTTTTCAAATGTATCTGGCTTTCCCTCCCAGTCTCAGCAGTTTTAGAACTCCCTGATGCTTTCAGGGGCACACTATCTCTGCAGTGAAAGGGAAGCGTTAAGGTCAATGGAGAGGTGAACTCTCTGGGGTGCCAAGAAGGCCAGACACAACCCAGTGGACGAACCTAGGGACTGTGATGTTGGGTGTCTGCTCAAGAACAATAAAGTCATTTGCAAAGCTCTGCTGTCTTGTTCTAACTTCCTGTTGTCTTTGGACAGCTGGGACATCAGTTAAGGGTCTAAAGTGGCCACATGTCTGTCTCCCAAAGCCTGAAAGCAGTCTAGTGTATGATGGAACAGTATGATCTCAGGAAAACCATTGTCTCTCTGACCATCAGTTTATAGTGGTAAACTGTAAGATGGCCTTTCTGGAAGCTAACATAAGATGCCAATGAAGACTAAGGCCATGATGTATGGCAAAAGGGGCTTTCTACTGAGAACATGGCAGATTTCAGCAGTGCTGTGGGGAGGAAGTGCCCTCGGATGGTTTGGGAAAGTTTCACTTAGTTCCTTACCTTGGAGTCTCCCTTCTTGAATCCACAGTCCCAGTGCTCTTAGGGACTCAGGCTTAGTGATTTCGTAACTCTTCTTCTCAATAGTGCCCTCTGGACTTCCCTTCTTTGGGGAATGTTGGAAAGTCTACACCCCCACCTTTCCCCTCATCCTCGCTGCAGAAGTCTCTTCTCCCCATCCCCATGGGACTCGCTAGAAGGAAGATGCATCTTTCTGTGAACTGGTTTTTGCAAGTGTTAGCCAGTGGTTATGAACAAGCAGTCATTATGAAAGCATACAGACATGTTATCTGAAATGCTACCTGGATGGGGAGCCTTTGGGGCATTAGAACTCTGTGGAAACTCAGGACAGTGGGATGAGTACAGGACTGCTGGCCTTCAGTGTGGTTGCTGTTGAGTAGGTTTAATTCAGAGCAGACCGATGTGACTAAGGAGAACTGGGGAGCAAATGGTCAGGTCTTTCTTCCACAGAATAGGAGTGACTGGGTGGGTAATTCAAACCCAGAACAAACCCTTTTGATGGACGGCAGAATACTTAAGTGTTGACGACACCCGGGACCCTTAACAACACAAGGAGTCCTACAGACAGTGACATCCTTGCTATTACCTTCAAGTCTGGCCATCTGGACCCACCTGAAGGCACCTGAGCAGAAAGGCTTTGGCAACCTGCTTCTAACAGGTCCCAGTCAAGACAACCTGTTGGATACAGTGCCAGGGAGCAGCAGGGAGTGGGCGCCAACGCCACTGGCACTGGAGCTGGAAACAGGACCAGGGAGGCATGTACCTCCTCAGCCTGGGAACCCCCTGTGAGATCCCATCATTGCACTACAGCCCCCCCCCCCCGCCACTGCACTTTAAAGCTGGCATCATGGAAAGGTAGGTCTGCGTGGGTAAAGAGTGCCAAAGCAGTGATTCTTAAATGCTTCTGTATTTTGGTCATATGCGAGCGAAATAGAAGTGGCAAAAAAAAATATGTCAGGATAAATGAGATAATAATAACCACGAATCATGCCGCGTTCCTGGGAAGAAACGCATCCTATAGATTCGAGGTGTTATTATTGTGCATATAATATATATAGACATGGTGTATTTATTCACAGTGAAGCGCACATATGTCATTCCCACCAATAACATTATCTTTTCTCCCTCCTGCGTAAGAGGAGAGATGCCACTTTCATATGTTCCACACATACGCAGAGGAACCCGCTCTGCATGCTTTTGCTGATGAAATCATCTGGGTTGTAACATTTATCTTTATGGAGAGCCAGCTTTCCATTGCCCCACATGGAAGGTTGTGCTTTCTACCTCTTGCTGTGATTCCACCTCTGTGTGGAATACTGTGCGTCAACCGCCTATCTTCAGCATTAGTCCTTGCCTCCTCTGGATGTGTGGTTTATGAAGTACTGGGCATACGTAGAGCTTTGCCAATGCACAGGGACCCAGCTCCCTGGCCCATGAGCACATTGTCTCATGAAGATGGGCAGCCCAGCACACTGGAAATCGTACCGATTCAAGACCCAGAAACCTGCGCCGCTGGCTAAACTGCCTAAGGTTTACATAGAGGATCTGAGGAACAGAGAAAATGCATTTTGAAGAAAACGTCATCAAGGCCAATTGTTGGGTGGATCCCGACTCATGGGGCACTTAATGTGTCCTAAGTTGGGCTGTGCTCCCCCGGGTTTTCAGTAGATCACCTGGCATTTCTGCTGAGGCCCCTTGGGGTGGCCTGGACCCTCTAATGTTTTGGTTAGTAGCTGAGTATGTTAACCAGTTGGACTGGCCAAGGACAGACACTAGACACTGGTGGATCTAATTTAAGGCACACTCATACAACTCACACACAAGGTTCAAGGGCAACTTTCGAAGTTTTGTGCTTCCTCATCTCTACCAGTGTTTTACTCACTCCTGCAACATCCTTCAGCCTTGGCTCGATCCTCCCCAGGGGCTGGGGTTGACTATATGAGTGTGGGCTTGATTGTCCTGGGGACCATGTGAGTGTCTACCTTTGGGTATGTTGATGGTGCTTGCCTTAGACTCACAGCTGCGTCCCAGTGTGTGCAGAAGAAACCTGCACCATAGACACAGTGAGTGGGGAACTGCCCACTTTCCAAGACTCTCTTCTCTCTGGAGCAGACTGCCACATCTTTCTCCTGCAGAGTAGCTGGTGGGCTTGAGCTCCTGATCTTCTGATTAGGAGCTGATTACTTCCCCACTGCTCCAGCAGAACTCCTATAAAATGTAAAGCCAACTCACTGTCATCCAGTGTATTCAACTCATAGCGAGCCAATAGGACAGAGCTCAACTGCCCCTGAAGGTTTCCAAGACAGAAATTCTTTACAGAAATGGAAAGCTTCATCTTTCTGTCATGGAGCTACTGGTGGTTTCAAACCACAGACCTTGTGGTTAGCAGCACAACATGAAAACACTGTGCCATGAGGGTTCCTATCATATAGCAGAGAAACCAAACCCACTGCCATTGATTGATTCTGACTCAGTAATGACGTACACAGTTAAATTTGCCAACAGGGTTTTCCACGTGGTCCATCTTGACATGCACACTCTGTGGAGTCTTTCTCCCATGGAGTGGCTGATGGGTTCAAGGCATTGACCTTTTTGGTTAGGAGCCTAGCGGATATACCAGGTGTCACCTGGGTGTTTCATCTCCAACTGGCTCCCTCTGGCACCCAGCATGCTTTCTGGGTGGCTGGCTGCCTCTGCTGTCACTTCGTGGATGCTCAAAGAATACAAATTCATTTCGGTCTTAGTGATAGCAAAGCATAATAGAGAAATTAAATGTGCTGCAAATAGAGGGGCACATATTTCATTCTCCATCTAAAAATAAACCATTGGGAGTTATGTGTAATTGCTCTCGTGGATTATTCACTCCGTTGGCATTTCTCTTTAGAGTGGATAATTGAATCTTCCAGGTTTAATTTATGCACACGGTCCCACACCATTTCGAGGTGAGAGCACTTGCGCTGGCTTTCGATCTGTGTGTGCTTACTGTCCACATGCAGGACCACAAGTGTGAGTAGAAGGGGAGGTGACAGGAGCAGGCAGGATACAGCGGGATGGGCTGAGAAGAGTGGGGAGGGCAGTGGGGGGCAGAAGTAGGGTGGCACCAAAATGCGGATTCGTGGCTTGACCTTGTGTCCATCACTTAACCTGGATGTGCTCCAGTTTCTCCATTGGATGATGCACTTTGCCAACATTCAATTATGTTCTCAGTGTGGTTCAAGAGATAGGGCAGTTCCAACCCTGAGGTGCATCTTTGAGTCTGTTAATGAATTCTACCCAGTCAAGTGTCCTTTGGGGATGCCTCACCACCTTCTCCTACTTCTTCTTTTTCCATTTGCATTTTCTGTCAAGTAGCCATGTGATGGCATCAGAAAGGACGGAAAGGGATGAATACCTGACTCAAAGTTTCAGACCACCCACCACCGTGCAAAAGGACACCGAGAGACCTTCTGGGTACAAGAAGGTCATGCGGCTGCTTTCCTGGGGTTGGAGCTGCTCCTGCTCCTGATTTTTCAATTATTGGGCTTCAAAGAGCTCAACTTCAAAGCTACTGCTGTAGAGTTGATTTCAGCTCTATTGGAGGGAGTACAACTGCCCCCCTGCGTTTCTGAGACTGTACCTCTTTATTGGGGTGGAAAGCCTTGTGCTTCTCTTGAGGAGTAGCTGGTGGTTGTCAACTGCTCACCTTGTGCTTAGCTGCCAACCAGTCCCAGGCGTCCACTCTACCACCAGGCCTCTTTATAGTTGTGCTTCGATCCTTGATATGCACTTGTTAAGCTCAAGTGTGACCATTGGCAATTAGGCAGGCAGGGGTCATATTATAAAAATGCACATAATGAAGGGAAATAGGACTTTATGTCATAGTTATAATCTAGTGAAGCCGAGGCTCGGCTCGGTGAGATATTTCTCTGAGTACTTGGTGATTTTATCTGGCATCCACCCCCCTTCCTTACCCATTTATCTTGCGTCAACCCCCCTTCCTGATTTTACTCTACCAGTTCGATGCTAGGATGCTCCCCATTTGAAGGTAAGATGACTAAGGCTCAGAAGGGTAAATTAAATTGTTTCAAATCATATACAAAATAGAGCTTGGATTCAACCCAAGGCAATTTGTTCTCAGCCACTGGCAAGACTTTGTCTCATAATGCTGTTCTGCTTCTCTGTTGACTGTCTGAGCCCTGGTGCTTAGTCATTGGGCTGCTACCTGCAAGGTTTTTGTCTTGAAACCACATGCAGTTCTGTGGGAGAACGACAAGGCTTTCTATTCCTGTGGAGAGTTACAGTCTCAGAGACTCATAGGGGACAGTTGTACCCTGTCCTATAGGGTCTCTGTGGGGCATTGACTCCATGGCCGTGAGTTTGATTTGGGGAGATGCCTGCTCACTTGCCCCTTTCCATAGATTGTATTTTTGGTTTCTTTGAAAATTTAGGACAAGTGTTTCATAGTGGTGCAAATGATTGGTGTCTGACCCTTACCCAAAAGTTGGTGGTTCAAATCTACACAAAAAAGGGCCTGGTGACCTACTTTTTAAAGATCACTGGCCTTGAAACGTCCATGGAGCACAGCTCTACTCTGAAGAGTTCACTTAATAGCAGTGTTTTTTATGTGTTAATTTTGGGTATATTGTGTTAGTCTGGGGAGACTAGAAAAACAAATTCATACACACACATATGTATATAAGGGAGAGGTTTATATACAAGAGGAATGGAACACTGGGAAAGCATCCCAACCCACTCCACGAAGCACATGGAACGATGCCAGGACAATCACAGGCCACAGGACCATCCATGGTGGTAGAAACATCTTAACGCTGGCAGGGGCCTCTCTGTGGCTTCTCAAGCTTCTCAGCACTGGCAGGAGTCTCTATGTGACTTTTCCTGCTTCAGAGATCTGGTTCCATCAGGGTAAGCTCATGTGGCTTCTCCTCCGAGATGTTTCACAGGGTGTCAACCTTGTGTCTTATCAGTAGAGCATCTCCAAGGGACTGAATGGTAAGTCTCTCACCTCCAAGGGGTGATTTTCCCAATTTCCAAAACTCCAGCCAGATTTCCCAGAATTCTCAGGAGAAAGCCATTATCACACAGAGGTCTCACTGGCTATCTCCAGATTGACAGGCTAGACCCCACCCCTACACTCCCAATCATGAAATTGACACCAAGTATACAAGCACCACACTTTCCTAGAACTGGGTTGGGATACATTTGTCAGAACCTTCCAGGGGTACCCTCTGAACTGGTCCTCTCCACCAATCCACCAGGATCTCGGGCTTACTTCAGTTTCTTCCATGTTAAGATGATTATGTTGCTCACATAAACTTTGTAAGTGTGGAAGATAATCTCTATATTCCTCTTCCCCCTAGGAATTTTAATCCTATGGGTCTGGAACCTTAAGCACAATTCCCAACATTCTCTAAATTCCCCAGTGAGCTTATCCCACTCCACATGAGTTGGCAGTCAGAGTTCCTGAGGGTGGTCCCATATGCCATCCTTGAAGTTTTCCTACAATAATAGCACGTAGTGGTTACTGATTGATTACTGATTGGCTGAGGCTCTGCACACTGAAGTAGAAGCCCTGGTGATGCAGTGGTTATGTGTTGGGCTATGATCCAAAGGTCAGCAGTTTGAAACCACCAACAGCTCCCTGAGAGAGAGATGGCACTTTCTACTCCTGTAAGCTGTTACAGAAGCTCATGGGGGTAGCTCCACCCTATTCTCTAGGGTCATTGTGAGTGGGCATCTACTGGATGGCACATGGTTTGGCACATGGGACCTGTGGTGCGGGTTTCAGAGTGTCTGTGATCTCCCCAGTGGCTCTGAAAACCTGCTTGGCTGCTGTGGGTAGCTTACAGTTTCCAGTTCCAAGACAACCTAATGAGGCATGCTAACTTTATTAAATGTATCACCATCTACCTCTGGTCTCCAGGAATGGGATTTGCATGACATGAACAATAAGGCCAGTAAAACCTCAGGGAAGTAGCGTCACGCTGCTGAGACAGCACCATGACAGATGGGACACTAACCAAGAGATAGATGAGGGAGAATGAATGCAGGATTGGCCCTGGGGTGTTGGCTACCCTTGTATATAGGTTCTGATGGAATCTGTAAGGGCTTTCAAAGCAGCCCAGAGCACACAGTGATCCCTGGACTCCTCCGTCCTGAGTCTGGGCTCTATTATCCAGCTCCAGAATCGAGGTGTGCATATGCTCTGAAGTTTGAGTGTACTGATGGGATTTTAGAAGGCTGCATCAACCATGCATTCAAAAGGTGTGGTGAGCAGAGGCCAGGTCTGGACTTAGCCACATCTGTGAATAGGAGACGTGTGTCCATCCCCATCGCCTTCACAGTCTCCTCTGTGTCATATTCTTCTGCCTCTGGTCACAATCACAGGAACCAAATCTGTGGCCGCCAAGTTGACTTCCACTCTTTGAAGAAATCCCAGACCCATCAATTTGACTCTGACAGAAGCAACCATATGTTGATGGTTTCAGAGGCTGCAAATCTTTATGAAAGCAGATAATACAGTGCTCCTATTGTGTAGACTGCCCCAAAGGGTGTCCTGGGCTGTAATCTTACAGCAGGAGCCCAAGTGCACAGTGGGTTATGCATTGGACTACTAATTAAAAGGCTGGTGATTCAAACCCACTAGTTATTTGGCCTGAGACAGAAACAGCACCACTTTGGAGATCTATGGTGTCATTGAATTGGAAGTGACTCTGTGGCAGTAGATTTTGTTTGGAAAGTTTTTTGTTTTTTTTTTTTTAGACTCTTACAAGAGCAGACTCTCATCTGGTCTTCCTGTGGAGCAGATAGGATTCAAGTCTTTCAGGAAGCAATTGGGCACTTAACCTAGGCCCTCTCCAGGCTCCTTCCTCTAGTGTGGCTGTTCTCATGTGTATTGGATCTGTTCCAACAAAATAGAATTGCCCCAGGGGATTTTCAAGATCATAATCTTTGGGAGGAAAGAGCCACAGGTTTTTTCCTCCCACAGAACCATGGAGGAACTCACACCACTGGTGTTCTGATTGGTTCCAAGAACTTAACCATTACACAACTGCGCTCTTTTCCTCTCTCTAGTTGTGACGACTAATGTTGATTGACCTGGGTTTCTTACACTCTGGTAAATATTTTGCATACACCCTATAATGTAATTCCAACAATGTCATGTGAGTTGCTTCTAGAGGGGTTGAGAGAGGTGAAGACACTCTTCTGTAAGTGGGAAGAGTGCTGCAGCATCACAGGACTGCAATCAGTGCCATAAGACATGATGTGTAGGGGGCTGTTGAATGGAAGTGCAAACTGCTCTGTAGCTTTTCACACAAGCCACCTTTAAAGGAATATGAATAACAAGGAGAAGGGAAGGAAAAGGAGGGCAAGCAAAAAGAGAGAAAGAGGCTCTTCTGCAATAGAATGCTAATCAATAAATTATGCACGGAACTCAGACTATACCCTTCAAAACCCATAGCCAGACTGACCCTGTGGGAATCTCTCCCCTTTCTCCAAGAGCCTAATGTGCTCAATTATCTTTCTCTAGCTCTTTGAGTCTCAGGAGATACCCAATTCAGGGGCAACACAGTTTATGTCCTGGACAGTTTTTTCATACTTTTCCTAACTTCAACTTACATAATCCTGATGATTTGTGTTTGTCATAATGATAGACCTTCCGGAGAGCTTGAACTCTGGTGGTGTAGTAGATACCTCGTGGGCTGCTAACTGTAAGGTCAGCAGATAGAAACGACCAGCTTCTCAGAGAGAAAGAGAAGAGGCTTTCTGTTCCCGGAAGAGTTACAGTGTCAGAACCCCACGGGGGCAATTCTACCCTGTGCTGGAGTCACTATAGATCAGGATTGGCTCAAAGGCAGTGAACTTCGTTCTGTTTGTTGATAGGATAAACTAATTTTTGTAAAAGTGTTAAGGATTGCCAAAAATGAAGATTTTGCCTTAAGTTAAAAAACCCTCTGTATTTTCATAGTGGCCAAAAATGTTTCAAAACCGAAGGGGGGGGGAGTGCAACTTTTAGGCATTAGAGGAGAGATTTGGGGCTCAGGAAGGTAGAGTGGAAAATTTGCTCTAGTTACCTTTGAATCACATCCTCTTCCTACCCACCTTTCAACTCACTGGATAAATAAATGTCTGATGAAAGATGATCTGATGAGCAGAGGACTGGATGCCCGTGAAACTCCCTAGATTAGGGCTCCTCAAACTATGACCCATGGGCCACATGCGACCCACCGAGGCCATTTATACGGCCCACAGGGTCATCCCAGGCCTGGAGTGAATTTGTTCATGGTGTTTTTGGTTTTTAAACTATGGTCCGGCCCTCCAACAGTCTGAGGGATAATAAACTGGCCCCCTGTTTAAAAAGTTTGAGGACCCCTGGTCTAGATGGCATCTAAGTATAGCAATCCTCTGTCTGAGCAGCAGAGGCCACTGTGAACACTTTCCATCACTTGTGCGAGTGCTAAGCATTGAAGGGTCCGTCTGGGTCAAGGTAAAGTCTCTGTGGTCCTAAAGGTTAATTCTGGAGATAAGCATGTGGGGTGGATTTCTACGTGCTCCCTTCCTTGAGTAAGCCTCTCATTAGAGCGCTTTCCAGGAACAAACAAAGGAGGGGTCTCTCAGTTCAGACCAAGGATAGGAATCTGGGCATCTAGACTGATCTAGAACTTTTCTCTGTGAATCAAGAAGACTCTCCTACACAGAAATCACTACTCCAGCCCCGCTGGGGGGGAGGGGTGCAACTAATGGCTGTTTTGTTTGACATGCCTCTATCCCAGGGTGAAGTGAAATGAGTTGAGAGGTCACCTCCTCTGTGAAGCCTTCCCTGATACACTTCTGCTTTCCAGTCACTGTCCCATACAGGACATCACCCATTCAATGCGCACAGGCAGTGAGTGCTCCGTTTGTGTGTGCTTTTCTGGAAGTGTCTTCACCTAGTTCACTATGCTGACGTTGTTCAAGAGGGCTTCTTTGTTTGGGGACGAGTGCCTAGTATCAGATGGAGCCCTGGTGGTGCCATGGGTAAGCACTCAGCTGCTCATCTAAAGGTTGGCTGTTCCGGGAGAGGAAGTGCTGATGACGTGCTGGTGTGGCTGGTTGTGGCAGGCCGGTCAGTGCTGACTCATTGGAACACAGCCAGCCTGGCACCCCCTTCCCGATTATTCTGTGAGATCACATTGTGGCGGCCTCGGTGTCCGTCCCGTTTGTTGAAGCTCTTCCTCCTTTTCATGGCTCAGAAAACCCTCTCTGGTGTTTCCTCGCTGTACCTTGGGAACTAACATGACAACAGCATCTTATAGTCACCACCTAGCATTAGAGTCCACAGCGAGTTTTTGCTTCAGGAATGAGGCAGGAGTGGAGGATGGCTCTCAAGCCGCTTGTGGCAATGCAAAGAGCTCCTGCCCGCCTGCCCGGCAGAGAAGTGCAGCTCCCAGAGACCCGCGGGGCAGGGTAGAACGCCCCTGTGCATTTCCCAGGCTGCGAACATGAATGAGGGCAATCGCCAAGCCCTCGCCACGTCCCCAGGGTGGCTGGTGGGTTTGAAGCCCTGATCTTTCAGCGGGCCCCTAAACACCTAACCATGGTGTCACAGAACTCCTCAGAGGAGCTTCTGAAGTGACCCAATTTGACTTGGAAAGAGAGCTCTGCCCAGAGTTTACCTTGGTGGCCCTTGCGCTGAGGACTGAAAGGGGCCAGCATCTTTTTTTGCTGAATCCAATGAACCAGAGTTAATTTTATCCATGTTTGTTTTCAGCTCCACACGCACAACAGGAGACTCTTAATGGCCATCCAACTTGTGTCTTATTAAATTTAAAAAGACGAAATGAATTGCATGAGCCATAAGCTTATATGCTACTATAGACTAATGAGCAAAATGCCAATTAAAGTTTACTCAGCGAAGGACAGACGCTGCACCCCAAGCGCATGCACAAATGCATGTACACTAAGCAGACAAGTAGGAAGGTGAGCACACAGCTTAGGATTTGAAACCCTCTGCTGATGAAGCAGAAGGGAGTTAATTTACCAGAAACAATGTGAATGAATGAAAGAGTTGAAGGCCCTTTGTTCCCTTTGCTGTGGATTATGGGAGCCAAACTCCCGGAAACTCTCCTGATTTCCTTTAAAAGGTGCTTCCAGCACTAGCAACAACCAATTCAAGTCCTTTGTGCTTCTTTGAACTGTGTACAGGCACTCTGTTTCTGATGAGTGTGGCCTAAGGGGGCCTTGCCTGATGTCTTTCATGGGGAAGCCTGAAGTTTGGTTTTGCAGGTCAAAACCTATCTTTCCTCAGTGGGAAGAGGCTACATCACTCCACACTAAGTCAGGCAACTCCGGTCAGTCCCTGCAGTGATTATTGACAGCTTTGTGTAAACCAGGAGCTGAGCCAAGGTCAGGCAGTAAATGAAGACCAGGTTATAGTCCTTGCCTTGAAAGACCTCACCATCTACTGGGGCAGGCAGACGTCAACAGGTCGTGAAGCTATTAGGGCTGAGTGGTTCATTGGTAGCATTCTCAACCGTCGGATAGAAGAAGGGATGGATACTCATTGGCTTACTAATATCGACGCCCGCAGTCCCAAACCACCAGTCAATCTGCAGAAGATGAGGCTGCCTCCTCCCATGAAGGGCTACAGCCTCAGAAACCCACAGGGGCAGTTCTAGCCTATCCTCTGTGGTCACTAGACATCCGAATTGACTCGATGATGATGATGTTGAGTTTTGAGTTTGTGAGGGAGATACAGATTTGATTTCTACCAGTGTCCTTCCGTGGAGTACAGCTGCCATGTGCCTGTGCTGCTATGATGCTGACCTGGGCTTGGTAGAACTCCCAGTCTAAGGTGAACCAGGAAGAAAGACCTGACAATCCACGTCCAAACGAACTAATGAAAGCCTGGTGGACCATGATAGTCTTAACACATCATCAGGGGACTCAGTTGATGGCAGTGGACATAACAACATCTGCTATGGGTAGGAAACAGCAGGAGTCTCGGGTAGAGCTGAAGGATCTGCGCTGGAGTGGCACAAGATAGAGAAGGAGAACTTGCTGAGGAGGAATGTGGGGAGCTTGGCTAAGTCTTAAAAATAAGTCCTAGAGTGGATGAGGGACACTGTGAAGGTGGGCTGGGGTGGGTACCAGTAACAAGGGCTCCCAGACAAAAGGGGTAAAAGGACAGAGGTCCATCATGTCCCTGTGCAAATTCCTTCCATGGAGCTGACTCTAACTCCTGGCTACCCAGCATGGGTCACAGTAGAAGCAAGGTTCATAAGATTTTCACTGGCTGATTTTTTTTTTCTGGAATAAGTTAGCCAGGTTTTGGTTTTTGTTTTCTTCTCCCAAGATACCTCCAGGGGGACTTGAACCTCCAAACCTTAGTTAGCAGCTACATGCAGCAACCATTTGTACTGTGGCTAGCGTGCCGTGGAGTCAAGAGGGTCTGGATATGAACATGGGTGGAAGGGAAATTTGGAGGGCCTGTATTCTAAGGCACTTGGGTTTCATCCCGCGGGGACGTGTGAGCTACTTAAAGATTTCATGACAGATGGAAAAGAAGGCTTGTATTGGACTTGGTCCTGTTCACACAGCTCAGAAATGAAGTTGTCAGGATGCCGGAGTTTGAAGAGGCCAAAAACAAACCTTGGAGATCAGTAGGGGCATGTGGGGGCTGGGGACCAGCAGACCAGACTTCCAGTTTGGGCTGTCACTGAACTTCTCTGAAGCCAGAGGAGGGATCTTGGCTGCTGGCCTTGAAGTTTGTCAACCACTTTTCTGCGATGCTCCTACCCACCCCTTCTTACTGCCCATCACACACACACACACACACACACACACACACTCACACACCCCTGCAGGTCTTTTCCTGTAGACTTTTGCAACCCCCGCACCATTGTAACTCTTCCTCCACAGAGCTGTGATTTCTAGTTTATTTGTTACAATGTTGAGCTCACTCAAGCTGAACTTTTGGAGGGTGAGAATCCCATCAGCCTTGCTCACTGCTACATGGGCCTAGTTCAGGACCTAGCACGTGCAGGTACTCAACACATATTTTTGCTTCATTTGCCCAAACAGGTGAATGAATGACTGGGCAATTAAGAGTCTACTTAACCTCGCTGAGCCTTGATGAACTTATTGATCGAAATGGCACCCATCTTCTAGTATTGGAATTCTTCATTCCAACCATATACCACTCTACCATTTCCCACTCCCACTCACCTATCTTACCTTATTCCTGCTCTTCTCCCTGCAGCCCCATGTGGCTTCCTCTTTCCAGTTCTATGATTCTTGCTCTGCATTTCTTGTCCACGTGCCATGTTCTGGTTTTGAACTTAACCATGGTTGTTTAAATGGGATCCGTTCCCTTCTCCCTGTTTTCTCTCCTTGCAGCTCACCCTCTCGTTGCCTGCATCTTCCTTCCAGATTTGCCAAGTTCCCTCCCCCTCCCCACCCTTCCTCCTTTCTCCCACTCGTCCCCGATCCTTTCTATTGAGTCCTACTCCCCGTTCTCAATTGTTTTTGCCCTCAGGAAATTTCTACTAACCTAATTGCCTTTTGCTCCTGGCACTGGGTTCTCCCTGACCTCTAGACTCCTGATTTCCATTTATTCTGAGCAGGACAAATTGGCGATGATAATGGCGCAGATGCTATTTCAGCAAAGAGAGTCTGCCTTTGAAGGGAAGGCAGGTCAGCCGGGAAAGGCAAGAGGAACACTCCCCAGCTTCTCATTGAGAATGCCCTGTCCTTTGATGGAGCTTCAGAGAGTTTGGGAGCATATGATGAGCATCTGGAACTGTTCCTTCCGGAAAATAATATATCAGAAGGCAGAAAAATAATTATGTTTCCCTCAATGATCCTAGCAAAGATGTTTGCTCTCCTAGAGGACCTCCAGGCACTCATAAAACTAGGAAAACTGAGTTAAATGCTTTTTATTAAACCATTAAGAGATTTTATTCAGCCAAGACAAATGTCTTCACTGAAGGATACAGTCTGACAGTATAGAAAACACCCAGATGAGAACTTGTCTGAATAAATTAGACGGACACTGTTGGCACCCTGAGCTCTGGATGTCTGCTTTTCTTCTGCCCCGACCTGCCAGCCACTGAGCAGTCTCTCACGTGAACTCAGTCTGAGGAGGCAGTGGGCCGCCGGCTTGAAGGTGTTTGAAACAATGGAAAGTCCCCAAACTGCACATGGTTTTGAAGACTAACATGTAAATAGCAAGGAATCTGATTTATTGATAACCGCAGGTTCCTTGGCCTTTTGCAAGTCAGAAGCCCTAGGGAGATGGAGCAATATGACTGAGGGGACACAGAGCGAGAGCAAGGAAGGGCTTGGGCAGAGCACAATCCCAACATGGGGAGCTCGGGCACAGTGGCTGGTCCTCACATCTCTGTTTTGTAGCTAAAGAGGACATGAAAGAGGCAGATTTAAAGACACTCCCAGCTGGCCCCACTGCTTTGGCTGGTTCCTCATCCTGGAGAAGATCCTTCTGGGAACATCATCACTTCTCCCTTAGCTCTTTCCAGACTTTTTTTTTTTCCAAAATGGAAAAAGAACTGGGTATGAGATCCTTGTGTGCCAGGGGATTTAGTATAATAATGTTTATTTATAAGGAATAAAATTGAGCCCGGCACTGTGAGCTTGCAATGGCTCAGACTTAATAATAGTAATAGCTAACATTTATTGGGTATTTACCATGTGCCAGGCACCATGCCAAGCATTTTACATATAATTTCTTGTTTTATCCTCATAATCACTCTGTCAGCAGTACATTGTCCAGCCACCATTCTGACCAGGAACCCAGATTGAGCAAGGTGATTTAACCCACCCAAGGTCCCCTTAACATACTTGCACTTGATTATCTTCCCAGCATCGTTTTTTACAGGTACTGACCACCTTCTTCTCACTGGAAATTGTCTTCTTTACCCCCCTCTGCTTTAACAACATGGCTTTGGGTAAGAACTGCTGGGAATTTTGTGCCTATCTTCCAAGGCCAATCGGAAAGCTCTGGGATGGACCAATTACTTCCTCCTCAGCACATTTTTGACTAAAAGAAGACCAAGCAAGATCAGTCGGAAGTTCTAACAAAGAATATTTGGGGCCTGACAACAGCCCTGTTTTCTGCCACGTGACCTTGAGGGCAAGGCCAGTCTTATAGCTGAGAGAGAGTTAAGGATGAATCACACTTTCCCAGAGCACAAGATGGCCTTTCAGATTCTACCTCCAGGGGTTTCTGAGACTTGATTTCTGATTTTGTGTTCCCCTGGACACTCTAAAATGCTTATGACAAGAACTTTCTTTATGTCATCACCTCCTTAAAGTTGGCCTTTTAGCCATGAGGTATACAATCATGGACAGTTGTCCAAGCTTTGGATCCTGATCGCCTTGTTTCAACTCAAACTCTGGCCATTCCAACTTGTTCGAAGAAGTAGCTTGCTCCCTTGGGTCTCAACTTTGTTGGTGTCAATGGGGACAATAATGGCACCTACCCCTGAAAATGTTGTGGGCATCACAATAGGGCAAGCAAAGCACTAAGTCAACCTCACTTCTCATGGGAGCGCAGTTCAGCGCAGTGATCGAATTCTCCCTTTCCATGTGGCAGACCCAGGCTCTGTTTGTACAGAACCCACGCACCTTGCAGATGCTTGCTAGTTGCTAGGACACGGAGCAGACTTCAGTGGAATATGCAGACTGAGAGGCCTGTCACTCTAGTTCCAGAAGACAGCCAAGGACACCCTCTGGAGTACATGGGTCCATCGACAGCTGACCATGGGCAGGTACAGGGCCAGGCAGTGTTATGTTCCCTTGGGTGTGGAGTTTCCATGCACTGGGGATTAGGGACAGTCGGCTGCTTTGATGGCTATTTAATACTCAGTTTTAATACTCCTATTTAATACTCAGTTCCACCAATACTTTCATTACCATCAGTGATCTTCCTTCTCCTGGCCACTGATGTAGATATTATGTTCCACTGGCACTTGGGAATTTGCACTGGCCACCTAGGCTTCTGGAATTACTCCTTGTGGAAAGGGTGGGAGGGTTGGGGAGGAGAGGGCATGGGTGGTCACCCGTGTGCCCCTGGGGTCCTTGGTGAAGCCTGAGAGTGGTTCCAAAAGCCAGAGATAACTAAGAGACGTGGGCACCCGATCTGCCATTTTGTCTATGTAGCAGAGTGGGTGGGGCTCAGGAAAGCAGAGAGCCAGGTTGGTTTTTAAAAGGCTGAACTTTCAGGCTGTTGCAAGGAGCAGTCAGCAAAGGAGAGCTCTAGGAACCCCGGGGAGATGCAGCGCCTCCTGGAAATGGCACTGAGGGGGAGCAGGCATTGGGAATGAGGACTTTGAGACACAAAAGAAGTTTTACCATGATGTCAGAATTTCCCAGAACTGTTTTTTTTTAATTAAAAAAAATTCATGGGCAAGGTTGGCATTGGGAGGGAAGGGTGGAGAACAGAATTATATTTCTTAAAAGGATCACTGCTGAGGATTAAATGCTGGCTGGAAGAAAGCACTCCTAGCCAGATGTGATTTGGGAATGCAGTCAGGGGCAATGGAGGGGAAGAGATTCAATACAACCCTGCCTGGTTTCTCTACTGGGCTGGGAAATTGATTTAGGGGGAGCTGGGCAAGGGCTCCTCGGAGGCCCTACATGATCTTCGCTGGAAAGTTGGGCAGAACTCTTTATTGAGCCCCACTTCAAATACTTCCCAGGCATAGCTTCCCAAGGGAAGTCCCTTGGGTCAGGGCAAGCACTGAGTGTACATCAACAGCTGCCAGCACGTTCCACCATTGACCACAGCACATGTCCCTTGAGGAGGAGCCGGAAGATAAGATCCCAGGATTCAGTGTCACCAGGAGAAGCCTGCGTGTGAGATGAGTATGTGTGGGGGGGTGGGAGGGGTGTGTGTATGTGGGGGGGGGGGGTGGAGAGTGAAATTGTGGGGCACAGAGGAAGGAAGAGGTGACTGCATTTTGAGAAAGGGCAGAAAAACTTGGAACTTTGCAAGTAAAGGGAGAAGAGGAACCCAGGAGACAGATGATATAATTGAGCCTGCTAGGAAATGTAAAGTCTATCCCAGAGAAAGAGCTAGAAAGTCGCCAGTGTACTGATGAAGGGGCCACACCCATGAGCTTCAACCCACTCAACACCTTGTCCCTCTATTTCTCGACATCTCTGATTTGCTTTGCATCCAGGCCGATTCTATGAGAGTGGACAGGAGCGACACCATCGTCCCCACTGGACATATGGGTCAACAGAGCCATCTCAGATCTCAGGTGTGACAGTCTGAGATCTCCCCAGGACAGGTCAAGAATAGAATCCAGAACCCACTGACTCACAGCCCGATCTTCCTTTCCCTCCATTCTGCTCATAAAGGGAGAAATATTAATAGAGCCCCCTGTATGCTTCCCTCCTGGAAAACCATGTCCACTGATCCCCACTGCTGGGTGTTGGAATTGGTCATCACTACGATCCTTCCTGGGGTATAGTTGGGCGTTTTTACAATCACTCTCCAGGGTTGGGCAAAAAATGGGTTTGTCCCCACTCCCAGGAGATCATGGATACAGGCCGTGTGAGTAGTCACCTAGTCAGGGCTCAGTTGGGAGTGGAAATGGAGCCTTTCTGGAAGACTAACTTCTGCAGGGCAGGGAGTTACTCCTACCAAGTGACTGGGTAGGACTATGCAGATGTGAGACACGTGTGGCCCACCCATGGGGTTGAATAGCTTGTTAATAATGTGAGATACATGACACCCTTGTGGGGTTGGAAACATGCAAGTGAGGTATGTAGAACCTTAATGTTGGGATTAGTCAGTGTTATCTACCATCAAGCTTCCCAGAAGGGGAGAAGGTTCTCTCATAGTATCAGGACAGAAGTGAGCCTCCTCAACCCAGGAGACAGAGAGCCATGACTCCAGAGAGAGTGAGAGAGAATGAGAAGTGGTGGCAGAATCAATGAGTTCAAGCAGTGGATTTCTTAGCCCAAGGCATGAGTACTGAATGTCTTTGGGGCAGGAGGCTTGCTGATACATCTAAGAGAACTGTGTGGCACTTGTTCAAGCATACATGGAGCTACAGATCCATGTGGCTGAGACACTGAGGGTCCAAGAAGAAGAAGCCTGCAAATCTAACTGATGGAATCTTGCCCTGATGGAATAACTGCATCCTAAGAGTTCTTGATCCTGATTGTGGATCAACACAGTGATGGCAACCATGGATTCATTCCAACACAAGAATTGTGACAATGGCACAGGACCAGTCAGTGTTTCATTTTACCTCAATGTCACCTAACAACAGCAACTTCCCCCAATAAACCCCATAACTGTGAATGGGTGAATAAAGTCTCTGAGTTCTGTTTCACCATTGCGGAGAGTGAGCGAACCTAACAGAGAAGCTGAGAGTGCTAAGGAAGGGGAAGGTGGTGTCAGAATTTGCCAAAAGGTCCTTCCCTAGTCTCCTAGGAATCAGCCTTGGCTGGTTGATGCTGATGGTCTTAATGCTCCTCCCACCTTGTGAAGTCAGAGGTGATCAGGTGCCCTCCTCTGAGACGCAGCACCCTGGGAGACCCCACGTTACTGAGACATGGTAAACAAGGGGTTCTTGTTAATTGTTTGAAGCTGTGAAGGGGGGGGGGTTGGAGTTGGTGATAAGTAAAGCGCTCTTCATGTTTTGATCATCTTATGTTTATAGTACCAGGTGCCATTCAAAGTATGGCATTTTTCTAAGACTCTTATGTCTGTCGCCATGGTTTTTCAAAAATTTTTAAAAGAATGACATCTACTTTCCCCCCTTACTCTAACCCAAAGAGCTACTTACCACATACTCCCCCCACCCTTGATTTGGGGGTTTCTCATGAAGATAACACAGTCAGACATTGGTTAGGGGCCGCCCTTCTGCACATAGGGACCTTTTCTCCACCTGTTTTCCAGTGAGGATGATGGAGCTAGTTAGTGGCTTTGCACCTTTTTGTTGATGGAAAAAAAACTCACACATAAAAATCAGAGCCCAAAGCTATAAAGCAGTTGTCTGGAGATCACACACCTCCATGGTGTTCTGTCTGCCACGCCGCCAGCATCTCTGTCATTATGTCTAAACTTCATGGCCCAGGCTTTTCAGCCAAACTTTCTTACAGTGGATTCCATGAATTATTTAAAGGTTGCACAAAGGAAGGCCACTTCTAGGCTAAGGCTCATTACTGGCAATCAAGTGAGAAGTCCAACTTCAGGAGGCTCCCTAACCTTTCCCACGATGAGTGCTGCTTGTCTGCTCAGGGAAGGAGCAGGCATCCTCACATGGGGGAGGAGAGCACTGATTGTTCAGTCCTTCTCTCCAAAGAAAGCCCATGTTTACCTCACCGGCTGCTTTTGAAGACTACACATGCTGCCATTATTTGCAGGAGTCATTTGATGATCAGATTGCCAATCTCTCTTGTGTGGATCGTTCTGCAGATGGATAGGCAGTTGTTTGCACACAGCTGTGCACATCTGGCATGCAGGTGTGTTCTCTGGGAGGCTGACTCGCTTACTAAATGATTTCTTTCAACAAAGAAGATGCAAGATTGCCTGAGGCCTTTGGTGAAGCTGTTCCTGAGCTGGGACACAGATTCGTTTCCATCAGTGATTTTCTGTGCAAGACAGTTTGCCTTGAGACACATGCACCCCACCAAAAGAGTGCTCAGAGACTCCCTACTCTCAGAGGTAGGTGTTTGCTAGGGACTGGCTATGGGAGCTTCAGGGGTCTGAGAAGTTCAGATTGCATATCACAATCTCTCCTATCTGTATTTATGAATGCAACATGATGATGACTTGGAACTCCTTGTCCTTCATGGATGTGCGGTAGGGAGGGGTTGGGGGTTGCTGATGAACGGGAGGAGTCGGGGGTTGGTGGTATTTATAACTGAGTGACTGGCACATGGAACTCATTGTCTTCTCTCTCTCTCTGTCTCTGTCTCTGTCTCTGTCTCTCTCTCTCTCTGTCTCTCTCTGATTCTGCGACATTCTATAATAAAAAGTTAAAAACCCCATCTGACACTACATATGGGTCCCTAAAATATAGTGAACATTGTTAGGGCACTTGTTCATTTCAGGAGGGGAAGGGTTGCTATGGAGTGGAGGCCCTGATGGAGGGAGGAGAAGGAAGAAAATTGGGGGCAATCATACCCCAAGCAGGATGAGAGGTGGGGGGATGAAGAAGAAATGGAAAGACGAGAGAGAGAGAGAGAGAGAGAGAGAGAGAGCGAGCAAAAAAGGAGGACAGAAGAATACACAACAAAGGAGAAAGAGACCGAGGCAGATGGAGGGAGAGAGAGGGGTAGACAGCACTGGAGCTCTACCACATCTGTCGGAAAGCAAAGCAGGCACCTCTCCCTCCTGCTCCCCAGCTGTGCCCACCACCACCCACCACCGGCCCTTCTTCTTCCCCACACACTTGACAGTCTTTCCCAGGAAGAGAGTTTAAGAATACAATCAGCAAAGGGGCTGATTGAAGTCAAGCATCTACTCCATCTAGTCGGAGACCCAAAGCTCACCTAAGGGGTGAACTGCAAAAGAGATAAGGGGAACGAGAAGGTGGCAAGGTGCTTAGAAATCCCAGGGCAGTTTTAGGAACATCCATCTTCAGGGGAGAAGCTGGCCTGGCCCGTCTACTTGCTTAAAGAACAAACCAGTGCCCAGAGGAAGCAAAGGCGTTGGGTGACCCTGCTGGCCCCCACTCTCCTGGGGCCCGCTGGTCTGTCTCCTCCAACCAGGAGAGGTCATGTACTGGATTTTCACAATGTTAATGGAGGAAGTGGTGTCTAACTTTCCAACCAGAACTTCTACCAGATCTTTTTCTGGGTTACTCAAAACCTGGAAGCATTTCCAATGAGACTGTGATGACCATTCCGTTCCCAGTGAGGAGTCAGCCTCCATGGTCAGCCTCGCTCCTCGCTTACTAAGATGCTGTGCTGCAGAGGCAGCACCAGGCATGGGGGTGAGGCCACTGACCACCTCTCTAGGGGATCCAGATGGCAGTGTGGCTGCAAACAGCTACAGTGCTTCAACAAGATGCCTACTGTCCTGTAGTTGGCTCTGTGAACTCTGCCCAGGCACGCTCTAATCCTCCCCTCCTACCATGGTGAGAGTCACACTCAGCCCAGAGACCCCGGGAACCCCCCCTTCTTCAACCCTCATGCCTAGAACCCCAATGTTCCCTTGTGGTCAACCTCTCCCCATGCTTCTCTCTTACGCCTCCCCATCTATGCCTCCCTTCCCCTAAATTCACTGAGATCACTAGGCCTCCTCACTCTTCTCCTATCCCTGTGGGCCTGAGCTACCCCTCCCTCCAGCCCACCCCCCTGTCCTCCTCCTCCCACAGCTGGGCTCCCCAGGGATGCACTGTCTGGGCCGCAATGCTAAGGGCACAGGTGGCCTTGGCAGATGTAAGTTCTCTCGATTCATGTGGGTAAACAGTAAACATTGTATTAAAATATTCATCACCGGGGCCTCAGTCTGAATGTTAATCTGGAAGTGAGCTGATTCATCCTCCCCGGCACTGGCTTCCAGGCCGACAGGGACATGTCATGTGGCAGCAGCCTGGTCTGGAAAGGTCATTCGGAGGCGTGGGCAACACGGTTCTGCATTTGCTGCAGGAGGGATGCACGGTGGCGCTTTCGGGCCCCAGACTCGGCCTGTCTGCCTAAAGATGGTGCTGGCTTCTGCCTGGCGGTCACCACCAGGCTGCTGGAGTGGGCAGAGCTGTAGGACAAGCCTGTAACTGACACTGGGCCGCTGGCTGCCTGTTTATCACCTTTGAGCTGATGTAGCTGAGCATGTGTGGAATGCTAAAAAGTCCCAGAGCTCCTTGGGTACCCATCGAACATCCCTTTGGTTTCTTGGTTAAAGGTTGCACATCGCACATCTCTTCCAGCTCCGCCATTAAAGCCAAAGCAATCTTGTGGCCCTCCAGTTGACTCTGACTCCTGGTGACACCATGTGGTCCAGAAGAAAATTGCAGCATAAGGTGTTCAAGGGTGTGATCTTTGTAGACGCAAATCACGTGCTTTCCCGGCACCGTCCTGGTGACACAGAAGGCGACGGGTGGTGGTGGTGGTGGTGGGGGGGGGGGGGTGGGGCTATTGATTAACTGCAAGATCAGCAGTTCAAACTCAGCAGCTTCTCAAGGGGAAAAGAAGCAGTCCTACTGATTTGGGCGATCCTGGATAGGAGTGAGGTTTAGGTCGGGTGGATTCAAACACTAAGCTTTCAGGTGAGTAGAGCCAGGTGAAAAACAGCTGTGTCACCTAGGGTCATTTTTTGTGATGAAGACATTGGAATGCTAATGGAGTCTGGACAATGTTTCCCTGAAACGAAAAATCAACCCACTGGGGTCTTCAAGGCAGCCCCGCCTGCGGAGCCAAACTGCTCTGGAGTGCTCCCCAGGTCTCGGTCATTGAGAAGTAGATTGCCAGACATTCTACTGAAGCTGCTCGGGTGGAGGCTCTGTCTAAACCCCGCCTTCACCGTAGGGTTCAGAAACCAGCCAGATGCTTGATAAGATTGCCTCAGGTATTTAAAGTCACTGTCAAGCCACACACTGGAGTCCCTGAGGCACAGGGGCCCTTGGGTGCATGCTGAGGCTATTTACTTTTCTAGGGTCACTCACAGATGCAGAAGCTCACAGGGGGCAGGTCTACCTTGTCCTATAGGGTCGAGAGGAGTCAGAATGGATGTGATGGCAGTGGCTGGGTTTGGTCTTTTATTAGGCCACAGAGAATCCCTCCCTGGATGGTACAAAAGGTGAATGAACTTGACTGCTAACAGAAAGTTTGGAGGTTTGAGCCCATATAAAAGCACCTTGGAAGCAAGAGACCCCCAAAGCCAGCCACAGATCCACTCTGACACATGGGGTCACCGTGAGTTACTTTTGACTTGTCAGCTACTGATACTATTTTTCCAACATGAGATTACATGCACTGTGTTTACAATTCATTCCTGGAAGCAGGTCTGTCCCCATCCATCCATTTCTTCCTCGCCCTCTCACAACCCATTCATTTGTGTGTGGACTTTCAATGAGTTGCCCATCTGGGCTTACATGTTGTGCCAGGCAAGGGGGAAGAGATGAGGGGTTCTCTCTGCTTGACTCCAGGCAACCACAAAACAGGGAAGAAGACAAAGACATGCATAAGGGACAGTGCCTGATTACTCTACACAATGAGAATGAACATCCAGCAGAGGGTGTGGCAGCCATCTCACAGAAGGACTGAGGCCAGATGTGATCATTTTAGTATAGGTAACATCTCCCAGGTAGGGAGAAAATACTAAGTACTTGTGGTATAATAGGGAGCCCTGGTGGGAGAGTGGGCTGTGTGTGGGCCTACAAGCCACATGGTCAGTGTCTGAAACCACCAGTCTTTCCAAGCAGAAATCTGATCAAGCATTTTAGTCCTGAAAACCCACCGGGTCAGTTTTACCTTGTCTCACTGAGTCACGAGGAGCTGGAATTGATTCAATGACAGTTTTGACTTTTGCTGTGTACAAGTAATATTCTAAACATTTTATAGAAGCTGTGCATTACTTCTTCATGACAGTTCTATGTGATCGGTACATTGTTATCCCCATTTTTATGCGGTGGTATACCAAGGATCAATGACTTGCAACAAAGTTTGGATTTGAATCTAGTAGGCAAAGTGACTTGCCCCTTGTATTAGGGTGTCTCTGGGGTGAGATATTTGGGGAACAGGTGACTGAGTATGATGAGACACAGTGGATCATGTGTATAGTGATCAATCTAGGGAGGGAGAGGTGCCAGATATTGTAAAGGGCCTCATATGTTCCTGTCTCATTGAGAGAACTTGGGGAGCCAATGGGGACTACATTCTGCCAGCTAACTAATCCCTCCAGACTTCCAGCACAATTCTCATTTTTCAACACTCTGTAGCTCTTGGATGAATCCTTCCAGTCTTCCTTCATTCTGTACTGAGGAAGCCTTAAGTGATGTCATCGCTCTAAGGGGTCAGAGCTGGTCACAGAGGCTCCTCCCACCTCCAATAGAACTCACAGCTGTCAGTCTAACCAAGAAATGAATTGGCTCCGAAGCCCTGCAAGCCGCTCCATGAAAGAAAGCTGAAGGTGTGTGCCCCCATAAAGATTTGTAGCATTAGAAGTCCATAATGGGAGAGTAGCTGTGAGTCAGAACTGACCCAAGGGCAGTGATTTTGGTTGTTTGAGTTTATAGAGGGCCAAGTGCATGTGCATGACTTGTCCCAGGCAAATGAAGACTCGATCGAGCTTCCTGAAGCAAAGACAGGGAAACTCTTCCATGGCTTGCATGTCTTCATTTATCAAGTCTGTCTATCAACCTGTCTCTTTCTCTCTCATATACTAAATTACTCACTGCCATCAAGGCAATTCCAAGTCACAGTCACCTGAGTCATAGGAGAGGTGGGTTTCCCACACAAAGTCTTTATTGAATAGAAAGCCTCTTCTTTTCCTGAGCAGGGGCTGCTGTTTTCACCGCTGATCTTGTGCTGAGTAGCCTGACGTGCACCACCAGACTTCCTCCTCTCTGATACTCTGTGGGGATTCACTCAGGCAATTATAGATGCCAGCGTCCGCCCATCACCGCTCCTTATGCAAATCGAGGCTCCCATTTTCTATCTGTTCTTGCTACTTTCCTCAGGGAAATATCACTGGACCTTGTATAAATGCGACTAAATGTTCACATGATGTATGCCTCTCTACTTGGATACTGGCTCCAAGTCCAGGATCCTGAAGTAACTGGATTTTGAACTCTATACCCTACACGATGTCTGCCTCCTAATGCATTTTGGTTGAATGCTTGTTAAGTGGATAGGTGAATGAATATGTTTTAAGATGCAAATATGTCAAAGATGATCCCTGTTAACCAGGAGCTCAGACTTATTGGGGTATTGAGGGAAAATATTATTGAAATGCCCCAAGAATGTCCCAGGACTAGATTGGGACTAACCCAGGACTGACCAAGGGGAGTCACGCAATCTGCTGTCAACTGTTAGTGAAACAGTCTGTGGCCCAAGCATATGGCCACTGACCTTGCACATCACGACAGTGTAATAGTAATGGTATCTCAATGACATCCTTTATGCTCACTGGGACCTGGAACCTCCATCAGGTATCTTACAAACACAGTCACAGCAAGCCCCACATGACCAAGATGTGTATTTGTTTGTTGTTGTTGCTTTATTGTGGCAAAATTATATAACGCACGACTCATTCATTCTAATCACTTTTCATTATAGAATTCAGTGACATTAATTAGATTCACCAAGCTGTGCAACTATCACCACCGTCTCCAAAAGATTTTCATCACCCCTTAAACAATGGCCCCTCCTTCTTCCCTCCCTTTCCCTTGCCGGTATCCACTAATACACTTCTGTCTTTGCATTTGCCTATTCTACATTTTATATAAGTTGGATCATGTATTATGTTTCCTTTTGTGATGGTTTCATTCCATTCAGCATAATGTTTTCAAGGTGGAGCCAGGCCATAGCATATATCAATATTTCATTTCTCTTCATGATTGAATATTATTCAATTGCAAAATTATACCACAGTTTGCTTATCCAGGTATCCAGTGATGAACACGTGGGCTGCTTCCCCCTAATGGCTATGGTTGATAATGCTGCAACAGACCTTGGAGGCGAGGAGTCTCCCTCCGAAATCTGCACCGTGTTGAATTCCTTTGGGACAGGAACACAATTCAGTCTGGCTGCTGCAGCCTCTGAATCTCACATTGTGTCATGCTCCCAAGTCCTCTGCGGGGTGAGGGGGGGTAGGGAGGGAGGGCAGTGGGAGATGGGGTAGAGGGGCAGGACACTGCATCATTTTCCAACATCTTTCAACAACCTTGCTGGCTGAGGTTTAACCCTGCTCTCTTCAAGACAGATTGGAATTGATTTCAGAAAGTCTGCTATATATATATATATATGTTGTGTAACATACAGTCATATAACCCCCTCCAAGGGGGATGGGGCACAGGAAAGTGGGTGAATGGAGACAGCAGTCCATGTGAGACAGGAAAAAAAATGACATATATATATATATACATATATATATATATATATATATATATATGCCTTCCTGAAAAAAAAATATGAAGAGAGAGAGAGAGAGAGAGAGAGAGAAGTTCATGTTCTGGTGTGTATTTCTGTTATTAAAACAACAAGACTCATCACTTTCATCTTTGTGTTTTGTTTTGTTTTGTTTTTGACAAACTGATTCTTCCCAAGTTCTTAAACATGGTATCTTGTGTCTCTGTGTGGTTGTAATACCCTGGCATGTATACGACTGCTGTCGATGGGAGCCAACTCCGTCTAACATCTTTAAACACTTTCGCCAGGTCTTCTCTGCCTGGCCTGGGTGTTCCCACCTGCCGGTCTGTGTTGATGTGCTGCATGCGTCTCTGACAAGCTGGGTGGGAGCTCAGCTTGGCGCACACGTGGCTTCTCATTGGGAAAGGGAGTGAAGGTCCTGGCCGGTGCCCTCTGGTCTTGGTGACTCAGGGCTGGCACCGTTCACAGAAGTCTCTCCCTTTCTATCCTGCTGGGTACTGGGAAGACTAAACATTCAGCTCAAGGTAGCACTCCACACTTATCACTGGCCAACTTGGGGTCAGGCACAGACATGGGACTTCACAGTCTTCGTCTCAGATAGACTCACCTCCTGAGAGGTGCATGCGTGAGGTGACGGAACCAGTCTCTTCTCACAAACAAGAATGTTCAAGCCTAAATCCAAATTCACAGCCATGGAGACCGCACAGGGACTCTGTAAGACAGAGTCCAGCTGCCCCTGTGGGTTTCCGATGCTGTCATTCTTTACAGGAGCAAAAAGCCTCGTCTTTCTCCTGTGGAGCAACTGGTATCATCCAACATCTGACTGGTGCTTCTCAGCCCAATGCAAAACGCATGGTCCCATCAGGGCTCCAGGGTCAAAAGGTTTAACTGTGGTCTCGGCAAAGCGCCCTGGTGGTGCTGCCATATAACTCCCTCCCAGGGGCCTGGTACACAGGGAAGTGGGTGAGTGGAGACAGCAGTCCATGTGAGAGACAGGCAAAAGTAATAATTTATGGATTATCAAGGGTTCACCAGGGAGGAAGAGAAAAACTGAGTAGCTGACACCAAGGACTCAGTAGAAAGAAAATGTTTTGAGAATGATGAGGGCAATGAGGAAACAAATGTGCTTGACCCAATAGATGGATGGATGGATGGATTGTGATAAGAACTGTAAGACCCTTCAATAAAATGATAAAAATAAATACATGCTTGACTGCTAATCAAAGTGTAAATGGTTGAAACCCACCAACCACTCAGAAGTAGAAGGTGTGGCAGTCGGTTGCCATCGGTTTGACAGCTAAGATGTAGTCAGTGAAAGATGGCCACCTGTCCTGCCCTTCTCGGGTCCGCCTGAATTGGAATCAACCCTGGGGTGAGTTTCACTTTTTGAGTTTCGTGTGGTGAGTCAGCTCCAACTTACAGTGACCCTGTGCTCAGACAAAACACTGCCTGGTCCACAGTGTCAACCTCACCATCATCATCTTGTCTGAACTCCTTGTCAAAGCCACCGTACATTGTCAAAACCACCTTGAGCATCTTCCTCTTTTGCACGAACCTGTGATTTCTCTAAGCATGATGTCTTAGTTGAGGGACAGTATCTCCTGATAACATATCCAAACGAGGTGAGATGACGTCTGGCCACCATCCTTCCTAAGGAGCCCTGCAGTGGCATGACTGCGATGACAGATCTGTTTGCTCTGGCAAGCACTCTTCCCAAACCCCACAATTCCAAGGCCTCCATTAGGGCTCTGAGGGCCTTCTTGCCTCATTGGCCAGCACTATGTCCTCAATGCCACTCTGACATGCCCCAGAAGCTTCTAGAAGTCCCTTACAGGTGCAGTGGCAGCTAGAACCTAAGGCTGGACAGTGAGCGAGGAAGAGGCTGAGTGATGCAGGGCTTATGTGTGTGACAGAGGTTAACGAGTGATCTTGGTCCAGATCCCGGGAGGCAGGCACTCTCTGATGCTAGCAGGGAGATGAGGTGGCTTGCGCGCATTGGCTCAGCTGCAAAGTGGTCAGGTCACAGCACCTCTCCTGCCCCAGAGTTTCTGGATTCAAGTCACTCTTGTCTAGCGGAGATTTCCAAAGAAGCAGTGCCAACAATACCCAGGCCTCCCCGAGGCCCACCCTCCTCGGAATGGTTAATTATGGCACCAATTGTGCAGCTGGCTAGACTTCCCTTTCCTCCCTAAGAGTTTCGAAGGGCGAGAAAAATGAAAGTGCTTGATCGTAACTCTCCAGCCTCGCCTGTGGTCGCCAACCCTCTCTCCTGGTCCCTGGCTTCCCCTCCTTTTTGGGCCCGTGGGACCGTGCACTGCTCAGTCCACCTTCTCTCTCTCCGTCAATTACAGCAAACACCATTAATTTCAAAGGTGAGGGACCGGGAACAATGGATTTTGAATTAACTAGTTCAGATAATCTGATATTTTTACTGGAGCATGACAGGGTATCCAGTTAGCTGGGGAACAACAATTCCTTCCACTTGTGCATTCTCTTGGACAAACTGCTCTCTGCTTAACGAGGTTTTAACTGTAAAGGGCACTCGAACGAGCAGTTGTGTTTCTTAGAGATTCTAAACCTGGTCCCCAGTGCCCAGGGCAGCTGCTACTGCTGGGGCTCTTTTGGGAGACACAAGCTTTCACCATCTACCAGAAAATGTGCTTCTGATAGTCACCGGACCACTGCCACATGGGGGTCCTGGGTTCTCCACAGGAACTCAAACCAGCCCTTGGGTTTCTTCAGTGCTTGTCCCAGGTGATGCGAGGACTCGCGCTGAAATCAAACAGGCTTTGGTCATTGTGTGATGCCCTCAAGTCCGGTCCAGCTTGCGGCGAGGCTAAATTAGCAGAGCCAAAGGTCGCCTGGCCCGGTGCCCCCTCCAGGGGTTGCTGTGCTGCAGTCACGGTGTCCATCCATCTCCTGCATGGAGGTTTTTCCTCCGTCTGTGTGTGACCCACTCTCTGTGTGGAAGAAGTCAAGTCCTGAAGAAAGAAGAGCACTCGCTTTGACCTATGATCAGGAAGGATCAATCCCTGGAAAAGGTCAGCATGTGTGGTAGCGTAGCAGCCCTACTTGGGTCGTATATACGATGCCTCATTGCAGGGATGACTCCCTAGGCGCCCTGTGCACTCCTGCTTTCATCGTGCAACATCGGTGCGGCAGGCATCTATGCCTGCTATAGCTACATGCTTCAGCCCCTTTCCATCTGTGCAAGAAACTCAGATGGTTACACCTTGGGCTGCTAACCACAGGGTCAGCAGTTTGAAACCACCAGCACCTGAGAAGATGAGCGCTCCTACCCCCATTCAGAGTTACAGTCTTGGAAAGTCAACAGCAACGCTACCTTGTCCTGTAGGGCAGCTAAGGGTCAGCAGCTACTTGATGACAGTGGTTTTTTTTTTTTTCTTTCTTTTCCATCCATGAAGGATTCCTGGTGGCACAGTGAGTTAAACATTTGCCTGCTACCTGCAAGGCCTGTGGTTCAAACCCGCCGGCTTATGGCCACGGGTGAAAGGTTGAGGTTGTGTAGTCCGTAAAACTTTGCAGTCTCTGAAACCCTAGACAAACAGTCTTTCCTATTGAGTCAGGATTGATTCAGGAGCAATGAGTTTGGTTTGGGGGGTGCATCCCTGAAAAGTCTGGTGAATGGGATAGAAGCCTGAGAGATATGCCTCACTTCTAGGCCAGGAAGGCATCTCTTTCCCCTCCTCTGCATCTTCCCAGCTGAAAGCAGAGGTCTCCTGGCAGCAGGAGATGGTGGTGCCACAAGAACGAAGAGGCCTTGGATCCTCACCCACCATAGGCCAGTGGACTGCAGAGAGTGCACAACAGCCTTGTATTGTGAGAGGAATTTGGTTTCATGGGCAGTGGTGGCTCCATGGGAGAATTCTCGCTTCTATGCAGGGGATTTGAGCTCAGTCCTTGACCAGTGTACTTCAGCGTAGTTACCACCTATAAAGTGGGGATGTGCACGTTGTAATTATGTGCTACAGGTAGAGTGGCACTTCCAGACGAAGAGAGATTAGGAAGAAAGGCCTGGCCAACATCAGCTAATGGATCACAATAGTGTGATCTTACACATGGGACCATCATGAGTCAGGGTCCACCGGGACAGCTGCTCACAACAGAAACATATTTGTTTCAGGTCACACTGGGTGACGCAAATGGCTAAGATGCGCAGCGACTAACTCCAAGGTTGGTGAAGAAATCCCTGGTAATCTGCTTCCCAAACATCAGCCACTGAAAACCGCATGGGCCACAGTTTGCCTCTGACACCCAGGAGTTGCTCGGGGTCAGAGCTGACTCAAGGACAAGAGGTACTGGCCTCTTGGCCCAGCAGCGAGCGCTCCTCTGCCCGGTAGCTCTTCTTCCATCCTTCCACTCTTGGCTTTTTCTTCTTAGTGTAAAAGGCAGGACGCTCCATCTTCTAACTGTGAGTACCCTTGAAGAGTGTCTAAATGCTAGAGAACTGGCAGAGGGTGCAGGCAGGAGAGGATCTGACACTTGGCTTCATGAAGTACTCTGTGGAGGAGTACCTTAAGCACAGTCTCTATCTGGTGAGGTCAATGACCATGTAGCACACATAGTGATCAATATCAGTATACATCTATAATATGTGCCAGATTAATGTGGTTGTCGGTTGCATTCAATGATATCTATTGCTTGCTCAGCCCCCTGCTGCTCGTGTTCAGGGACCCACACTTTATAGAACAAACTCTTTGGATCTTAATTAAAATGAAAAGCAACAACAGAAGGAACCTTAACCAGAAGCAAAGCCTGTGAATGTTATCATTCCACACATAGTGTGGGCTCCGGTTTCCACAAGATTGAAGTCGTGTGGGATCTCTCCAATGGCCTGCAAAGTTTCTGTAGGTTTGTTTGTTTGTTTGTTTGTGGTTTTTTCCTTGTGAAACACATGCAGAAGAGGCAGAACAATATCTCGGGGTAGCAATTGAAAGTGACACTCTTTCCCCTCCAATTAAAAATAACAAAGAGAAGCCTGTCTCTTGAGGAACAATAATGGTTGCAATAGCAATAATTAACATCTTGGGTATTTAACAAGGACCCAGGAGAGCTCTGAGGGTTGCAGTGGGTCATGTTCAGTGGTAAGGCTGGCTTCTCCTCATGGGGTGGGGGATGCTGGTGGCTGATACTGACCTTTGGCCTGTTACCACTGTCCTGCCTGTCCTCATAGGGCGATCTCAAAACCCAGGTATGTGTTGCCGCTGCTCACCTCCATTCATTCTCCCCAACTTTGTGCAGCAACAGCATGCGTCACCTCTGCGTTTCTGCTTGAAGGGCCTTCCTAAGGGGGAGCCTCTTCTAGGGGTAGTCTTGGTGAGCCCTGGTGTGGACACACCATGATCATGCCCATAGGGGTTTCAAGGCTGTGTTAGTTCAGAAGCACCTCTGGGTAGGTCTGACTTGACCATCTTTCCTCGGTGGTCCAGTGCTTGCCCCTTTGTGTTCCTCAGGAGCTCCAGAAACCCATTGCCTTTGAGTTGATTCCAATTTGGGATGAGCCCATGGTCAAAGCAGAGGGGAGTTCCCCCTTGTTCTCTCGGCTGTGATGCCCATGGAAATCGCTTTGAAAGAGTTCTGACAGGAGCTGAAGTTGGCTTGAGTGGGGAGGGGGGGGGTGAGGCAAGCGAACTGAGGGAAGGACCCTCTTCTGTGAGCTACTCAAACTGTCCCACCTCCTAGCCATCACATCTCCAGCAAAAGTCTGGCCTTCAATTTCTTTCTCGTGGACCTGAGAATGATTTGAGGTGTAACTAAAGGGTTGCCCTTGATTTCTTTGTGACTGCTTTCGTAGGAGCAGGTTTATCTCCTCTGTTCATCTCCCTCTCCGCTCCTTGCCCAGCCCTCCTGGTCAGTCTACTGCCTAGTGGACTCAGAGCTGAGACTGAGCTGTCTGAGAGACACACTGTACGATGCTGGGGCATGGAGGGTCCAGGCACACACAAGGTCCGTTCATGACGGTGAGTCTCAAACACGTTGTGGCAACCTTTCCATCACGGGAGACCACGACTTCACAGGTGATTCTACATGTTCCTTCTGTCGTGTTTCGAGCTATGGTGAGAAGTCTCACTCTGACTTCAGAAGAGGATCCACAGGACAGCCAGAACCAGAGGCCTTGGGAGCAAAGATTGCCCCCTCATCAGGGATGGGAGCTCCTGAAAGAGACACCCCATCCAATAAGATTTTGGGGGTCACCTGGCTTGGCACACCGGCGCCTCAGCTTTTTAGTTACTGCAGGTGGAGTGTATGGAGTTGTGGGCAGATTCATCGCTTTCCAGAAGGGAAAGCTGAACAGTGGAGCTCTGGCCTTACAAGTCACATTCTCCTCCACTTCTGTTTTTTTCCTATGGAGGTGGAATTTCTGAGCGGGCGTGGAGCCTGGGAGGGCCCCAGAAGCTCAGAGGCTCTGACCTCGCTGCACATCCAATAGCCTCAGGACCCCGTGATAGGCCCAGGTGACTAGACGTTGTGTGTTGACAACAAAGGAGGCTGGGAGGAGGCAGGCTAGGCTGTGGCTGGGTGACCTTGGGGACAAGCATGCATTTGACTTCTGTGCTTCTCTCCTGGCTCAGCGAGAGCTTTGTTTTAAAAACAGAACCAGATGCTGCCTCTGAGCTCAGCTTCAGGACTGAAAATAAATTAGGGAAAGAAGCTTCCACGCAGGAGGCGGCAGGACAAAGAATGCAGCCTGCCTGAGGCAAGCCGGATGAAGACGGTGACCCAGGAGGAGACGCTCTCTTTACACAGGGCCAGGACAGAGCGGGACCGTCCAACCTTTCCCCCGACTTTCCTCTTTCAGCCATGAGGACAAACACAGCCTTGGCAAAGAACCAGGCGGAGGAGCAATGGCAGGGACATCAGCGATGGGCTTGTGACCCAGCGGGTGAGGTAGGATTCCAAAATGCCCTCCAACACCCCGCCCCAGGTGCACGTATGCTGCCCGGCTCTTCCCCTTGAGTGTGACTGGGAGCCTGAGATGGAATTATAGGATGGAGCCTGCAGAATTAAGAGGCGTTATACTGAGAGCTTCAGCAGATGGAATGAAGGTCGCCAACGAGCTGCCTTTGAAGCGAACAAAGAGGAGGGTAAGCTGGATTCTACTGGCCAATTCACATGAGTCTTTAGAAAGAGTGACGCACTGAGACACCCCCCTGAGGGGTGTGAAGAAAGTGAACCCACAGCCACCACTGTGGCTGGGGCTTTGGGGCCAGGTTAAGGGTGGACTCTTGTTGCTGAGAGCGGCCTCTGGCAAACAGCCAGTAAGAAGCAAGGACGTTCGCTCTACAGTCACAAAAAACGTTCTGCAGGGGCTGGGAGGACAGCCTGGACTCCAGCCTGGAAGCACAGACAGACAGACAACCTGACAGCAGCTTCTGAACCCAGCCACGCCATGCCAGACCACTGACCTGCAGAGGCTCAGGGGTACAGATGGGGCACTGCTATAAGCCGCCATGTCGGGGACCAGGCCTTATGTAGACATGGACAATGAAGAGATGCAAAGTCTCTTCTTCTTGTCTTGCTGACCTCCTCCTTCCTTGCTTGACAGGCTCCTGTCTCTCTGCTTTCCTACATCTTCTTCTCTGAGGTCGCCCGTTCCTTCCACCTACTGATGGATCTATCTCCATAGCCTTGTCTTCATCCACAGACCCTCTCCTGTGAAGGACAGTGGTGGTTGGGGAAAGCCACAGAGTAACAAAAGCACAATCCCTGCCCTCCGGGATGCAGTCTAGTTTGGATACAGTACAGGACAGAGAGTGCCATGATGTCGAGGGGCAAAGGGTACCTACCAGAGGGCACATCATGCAGCTTTGAGTACTTAGGAACAGGTGGTAGGCAGAAAGGGTTCTTTCCTGGCATGTGGCATGGTGGGTCCCTGATTTTGTTGGGCTGCTAGCATTACCTCAGGAGCCATTGAAACCCCTCCTGCTCAGGTCCTACCTCTGAGTAGCTTCCTCAGAATGTCTAGGTATCTCACTTGCAATGTCATCAGGTCTTGGAATGCCTAGCAAAGTTTGGAGGTGCTGCTGTGGCAGCTGTCTGAGCCCTCTGTGCAGAGCTCCTCTTAGAGCAGACACGTGCAACCTGGCTGGGATGACTGCTGGGACTGTGGGTGATGGAAGGTACACAGCTCTGCCCCTCCATTGGAATGCTCATGGGCCATGGAAACTTCCCCATCTGAAGTTCTCCTTCCCAAGTGGATGCAGGCCTTGCTCCTGACCTCTATTTGAGACTATTCCAAAGGGCTATCCCTGCTCCAGAGCTTCTTGCAAGAGTCCCCTGAGGCTGCAGTATCAACCACATTGTGGGCCAGCTTCTGTGGCTCTATTTGGCTGTATTAACCTCCCGACAAGTCTACTACCCAAAAGTTCTCCCTGAAAACCTGCCTGCCATGCTCTGGCTCTGAGTCTGCTTCCAGTAAAACCAACCTAAAGTCATGCCTGAGAGTCTGTGAGAAGGCACAGAGGAGAGGAGAGGGGCTCATGCAGAGAAACAGGGCATGTACATCCCCAGATAAAAGGCGGAATTTTAACTGGTTACCATTGGCGGTCAGGTTGATTACAACTCATGGGGAAGCCCCGTGTGTCAGAGTAGTAAGGTTTTCCATGACTGATAGTTTAGAAGTAGATCACCAGTCCTTTCTTTTGAGGTATACCTGGGTGGGTGGATACAAACCTTTCACTTTGGGCTTAGCAGCTAAGCTGGAAGAGTGTCTGCACCACTCAGGGACTCCCAGGGAAGGGAAGCTGATTCATGCGGTCTGAGCAGTGAATTTGCAGGTGGAGGAGAGTCAAAGACAGACGCAGGGCACTTGATCAGACAAGTCCTCGATAAAGATGGGCACCTTTGCAGGACAGTTTGAACCAACCAAGAGTTTTGAGTTTGGTCATCAGCTTCTCAAAATCAGTCCAGGGGTTGAGCACCAGCCACAGAGTCCTGAAATGTCGCTAGACTATGACCATCTGCCCAGCTGCCCCAGGACCTAGGGATGAGAACTGGTGATTAGGCAGTCCCGTGCCACTGTGCATGAGCTGACACAGGGTCCCCAGGGACAGAGCAGGAAGAAGACTCTATGCTCTGTGTTTTGGGGCTCTGTGACAATGCTGAGGATGACCAGGAAACCAGAGCCTGGGCCCTGGGTTGCTCATCCTCTGAGAAGAAAAGCTTGGGCCCAGCTGGAGGGTGTCCCTATGTGGTCACTCTTCCCTTCAGGCTCCCAGGTGGGTCAGGGCAGAACTGTGCTCCATATGGTTTCTTTCTGTCCTCTTTCAAACAACGTAGGGATTGTGAATCTGGGGGAGGCTCACAGAACAGATCACCAGTTTTACACTCAGCCTTTCATGCACACTCGGTTTCGTCATGTCCTCTTGGTGTTTTCTGTGTCCATCGCTTTAACCCTTCTACTTTTATCCTCGGGGAAAGGTTGCTCTTTTGACCTTACGTGGTTGGGAACACATACTATACAAGTGTCACAGCTCTCCTTCTAGAGCCCTGGTGTAGTGGATTATGGGTTATGTGTCAGGCTGTTCAAATCCATCGATAAAAACAAGACTCTTTCTGTGAAGACTTACAGTGTCAGAAACCCACAGGGACTGCCTTCCTCTGTGCTATAGGCTCGTTTCAAGCCCCAGAGTGGATGATGATAGACATTGCTTCTACTGTGGCTGAAAACTGAGCCATGGAGGTGTTCTTAGTTCAGCTCCAGACCTAAAGGGTGACTCAAGTTTTGGGTCCCACAGTTTTCTTTACCCAGACAGACATGTGGTCTCCCCAGGGTTTTCAATGGCTGATTTTTCAGAAGTAGAACACTAGGCCTGTCTTCTGACATTGCTAGGCCATGCCTCTGGGCAAGCTCGAACCTCCCACCTTGTGGTGAATGGCTGAACACATGAGCCTTCCACAGCACCACTCAGAGAGGAGTCTGGAAAACTGCTTTCCAACCACAGGCAGGAAGGCTCCCCAAGCACCGGACCCAGCGGGCATCTGGATGCTCCCTGCGTGAGGGGCCAGCGGGTTCCACACTCTTTGCAGCCATGGATTGTAATAGCACTATTCATAGGGAAAGAATCAATATGTATTTAGGGCATTATCATGCATTATCTATAAATTAGGTAATATATATGGGAGAAGGTGGTAAATGGAAAGAGAGCTGTGCGGATGAAAAGGTATTATGTCTTTTGTTACGGTGTTGATGTAAATGAGCTGGCTGCGCCTGAGAACTGGCAATCCCGCACAAAGGAGAGAAGCTCTGGACTTCGTATTTCACCAGGTGAGGGCACTTCTCTCAGCAGATGGAGAACTGCGGGCAGAGCGAGCGGGCGAGAGGTCTCCAGACAGCCCATTCATGGAGCCCAGGGATAACAGTATTCAAGCCGAGCAATTTGCAGAGCAAATGAAGGGGGTTGAAAGCCCTGTAACTGACCGTGGGAGGAGGGAGGAGCCGCGCAGGAAGGGGGAGAGGGAGGGTAAGAGGGGATACCTCCCTTTTGTAGTAATCCTGGGCAGGATGAAACTTGTGGAGGGAACCGGAACTAGGAGGAACTGTGGATTGCGGGTATGCATGCTAACAAGAGACTACTCCACTCAAAACTTCAAAACTCCACCTCCTGGGGCCTAGCCCTAAGGCCCATCTCTGATGGGCTATCTGGTAATGTGTGCTAGGAGAGCTTGACCCCTAAGAATCTTCGACCATCAGCTCTGAGGAAGAAAGATGAGACTTCGTGTGTGTGTGTGTGTGTGTGTGTGTTTGTATACGAAGGCTAGGAGTGGGCATCAACTCAATGGCAGTGAATTTAGTTTTCTGGTTTACTGATTCCAGAGATAAAGAACTGGTCTTTGAAGGGAGTTTCATTTTCTAAAGAGAAAACTATCCTTTAGATTGGGTAGTGTATCTCATATCTTTGAGATTTCCTTTGGCTGTGATTATAAACTCACCGCTATCAAGTCTAGCTCACAGCAACCCGGCAGGATGTGGAAGGACTGCAGGGGTAGGTATCTAAAGTTGTAAACCATTACTAGACCCAAAGTGGCTGGTGGGTTCCACCCCCTAACCTTGTGCTTAGCAACCCTTTATTTTTCCCTTCAATCAATCTTGATGAGTCCCTTATCTTACAGGCCATGTGCTAGGCACTGTCCTTGCACTCTCTCTGTATTCCTTACAATGCTATAAGGTGGTGGTGGTGGTGGCGGCAGTGGCAGTGATGGTGGTAGCTAACATTGAGTTATATCTGGACTTTTAGTGACCCCTGCAAAATGGAAGAAAAGCTTGGTTGGCCCTGTGTCATCCCCATGATCAATTACAGCTCAAACTGCTGTGATCCCAAGGGTTTTCATGGGTTGATTTTCCAAAGACATTTTTCCTCAGTGTGCCTTAGTTTGGAAATGCTGCTGAAACTTGTTCAGCATTATAGCAATGTGCAGGTTTCCACTGACAGACATGTAGTGACTGTGAATATGGTGCATTGGCCAGGAATTGAACCTGGTCTCCCACATGAACGGCTTGGATTCCACTTCCAAGACACCACTCTCCCCTCATTGCAAGATCCAAACCAAACTTGTTGCTACTGAGTGGATCCTGACTTATAGAGACCCCTTAAGGACACAGGGTTTTCAGGCTACAAATCTTTACAGAATCATATTGCAGCATCTTTTTTCTCATGGAGCATCTGATGGGTTTGAAACACTAACTTTTCAGTTAGCAACTAAACACTTAGTCTCTGTGCCACCAGGGCTCCTTCACTGTACAGGAAGCATATACAAAATGCCTACTCAATATCAATAAAATATCTACTGCCAGTGAGTCGATTCTGATCGTAAGTGATCCTAAATAGAATCCCCAAAGCTGTAAATCTTTACGAGAACAGAGAGCTTAATTTTTCTCCAAGGGTTTGATCCACTATTCTCATGGGTATCAGACCAATATAAGGTATTGTTGTTGTTGTTGTTGGGTACCATAGAGTCTGTTCTGACTTAGCGACTCTATGCAAAATAGAAAGAAACACTGCCCTGTCCTGTGTCATCCTCATAGTTGTTCCTGTGTTTGTGCGCATTGTTGCAGCCACTGTGTTGGTTCATCTTGTTGGGGGTCTATCTCTTCTTCATGCCCTTCTACTTTATCAAGCATGACGTCCGTTTCCAGAGGCGGGTCTCTCCTGATAATATGTTCAACATGTGTAGAATGAAATGTTGTCATCCTTGACTCCAAGGGGCATCCTGATTGTACTTTTCCCAAGACAGATTTGTTTGCTCTTTTGGCAAGTCCATGGTACTTTTAATATTCTTCAACAGCACCATAATTCAAATGCATTGATTCTTCTTTGGTCTTCCAAGTTCATTGTCCAACTTTCACATGCATATTAGGCAATTGGAAAGGCTACAGCTTGGGTCAGACACATTTTAGTCCTTAAAGTAACATCCTTACTGGCCAACACACTAAAGAAGTCTTGTGCAGCAGATTTACTCAACACAATGTATCATTTGATCTCTTGACAGCTGCTTCCATGTGTTAGTCTAGGTAGATGAGAGACACAAATTCGTGGACACACATTATGGTACATTGGGAATGGGGTATTAGAGAAACAAATCATAAAGATGGAGAGTGGAAGTTGACTTGTGCCTCATGGTAGTGTTTCTTCTTGGACTAGACAGAAGTCAGATATGGCCACACAGTTTACTGGGTTGTTTTCTGGAAAGAATATGAGAAGTTAAAGTTTTGATTGTTTGGTTTGGTTGTAGTCTTTCATTATTTATGTTTGATATGGTGAAACCGAATGTTGTTAATGTATATTTTGAGCTCAGGCATAAAAACCATGATTTGAATTTCTCAGACACCATGCTATTTAAGGAAATGGTTGACAGAAGGTCAGAATGGCTGGCACAAAGCCTGAATCTGGTTTAATGTTGTCAGACACCTAATCCCATATTTCTGTATAAATAGAACAGTTTAGATAAGGATTTAGAGATGCTAAGTAAAGATTGAACTCGACAGTTTTAAGAATTGAACTTAATATATGACCCTACTTTGTTTATACTGATTTCTTCTGCTTATTGATAGAAATGCTTCTTGGGAAGTATGAGAATAGCAAGCTCATAAAAGTCCACTTGTCTTTAGCCATTAAAATTGGATCCATAAAAGAGTTTAGAACATGTCTATGAAGAAAGCTCTGAAAGGATAAGCCCCACCCACTGCTTTGGAGTACTTAGGACATTTGCATTCCAAGAGGCTTGCCTGGGGGCAAGATTGACATTGAAGAACAGGAACTCTGTTTTCTTGGAAATCTTGGACTAGTGTTTTTTGTCGAAAGCTGGAAAAAGTCTGGAAATCATTAAGAAAACTCCTCTCTAGGACTGAATGTTAATGGGAGCCTGAAATGCTTGCTAGGTGACCACCTAGATCCACATGATGAGAGGAAGTAGGAGAAATGCAGCAAGAAAGAGATGAGTTGAGTCTGACCACTGACACCCTTGAACCTGATTTACAAGGAACTAGAGAAGAAAATGAGAATGGGTTGACTGGTCTGCAGTTCATTACTTAGTACAAGGGGCTTAGGGTTGTTGAGAATTTGTGGTGGGGCCATGGTGGGGCAAGATAACCATTGGGTACCCTGGTGAGGCTAAGTGAGGCAGGCCACACTGAGTTGTCCAGAACCTGACCAGATGAAGCAAAGATATTTGAACCTGTGAACTGGTACATATTGTTGCAGACTTTATGGGTGGCCTGTCCTGATTTGACTTTGCTTATGGATAGAGACTTCACAAAGTTCCAACTGAAAAGAAGATCTGTCATGTAAAAGAATATGATTGTTTCCTCAGAGCGCTGGGTTGATGTAAGTGGGTAGTATAGAAATTGGATACCCAAAATGGGAAGGATAAAGCCATGAAGTGGCTGACTTACAAACTTTCATAGGTGGGGCAATATATAATAAGATCAAGGTGTAGGTGTTAGGAATAGGATATTTTTTGTCATTTATAAAATATTATGTTTACATGAGGGTGGCATATATTTAATTATATGTATTTTTGTTTTATCCTGCTAGGTACAAATATGATTTTATTTGCTTGAAAATTATATATGGCTAAAAAGTTTATTAAAGGTCAAATTGACAAGGGGTGGTCTGTGGTAGTTACATAATATGGTGTCAATTTGAGAGGATTACAAGTGAAGGGGTGTAGTCTGACCTGTCAATCAAAATATAACCAATGGGGGCTCTGTGTGGGCATGGCCTTCTCCTGAGAATTCTGGGAACTCCAGCATTTCCTCCTTGGAGGCAAGGGAGAGTCTATCTCTCTTTCTGCTCTCTCATTTGAAGACTCTATTTTTTTTTCTCACCCTGGAGACTCTGTTGACAAGGCTGACTCCCTGCAAGACATCCCTGAGGAAAAGCCACATGGACCTACCCTGATGCTGCCCTGGGGACTAGAGAAGCTATGTGGAAACTCCTGTCTGTGTTGAGATGCTTACAACACCACGGGATCCAAAGACTTTCTACTCACTGGCCTGTGATTCAACATTTACTCTGTAGGATCTTTCAACATTGCCACTCGAGGCGTGAATTTTTTTCCTGAGTGCTTTCGGTTTAAGATATGCTGTGTGTGCTCTTCCTTCTCAGTTTTCTAATGCTAAGTCATTGCACATTTTCATTATAACATTTTACTTCTCTGCTTGAGTTGCCTTTTGAAATTTCCTGAATCTTTGACTTCATCATTTCTTTCAGTTGCCTTAGCTGCTCTATGATTGAGAGCAAATTTCAAAGTCTCTTCTGATATCTACTGGGATCTTTTTTTTCTCTCCTGCCTTCTTCGTGACCTTTTGCTTTCTTCATGTATGATGCAACAAGGGACTCAGGCATAGGAATAATTGTGAAGATGACCATTTTTCATTGTGTTGCACATAGAGTTGCTATGGGTCTGGACTGACTCTGTCACCTAACAACAACAACAACAGCAGCAACAATAACGTGCACGATGTTCTTGAAGTCATCCGCCCCTGCATCAAGTTTTCCTTCGTTAGTGTTCAATGCATCAAATCTGCTCAGGAGATGTTCTCAAAAGAGTATTTTCAGGTGTGATATACTCGTGGTCACATTTTGACTCTTGTGTACTTGTTTCAGTTTTCTTCAGCTGCAACTTGAACTTACAGATGAACCATGGATGGTCTGTTCTATTGAGGGCCCATAGCCTGGTTTTAGTTGTTAATATTGAGTTTCTTCTTTGTCACTTCCTCCAGATGTAATCAGTTAGATTCCTGTGTATTTCATCTGGAAAATTCCATATGCATGGTAAAGGCATTTTCTAGTGATAAATTGTTGGTCTTGAAAATTCTATAGTACCATCTACAACTTCATTTCTATTAACAAAACCATAGTTTCCAAATATTGTTCATTTCTCTATATTTCTAACTTTTTTCATTCCAATTATCAACAATTACCAATGTATCTTGCTTGAGTACATGGCCGATCAATTTCAGACTGGAGATACTGGTAAAATTCTTCAATTTCTTCATTACTAGCTTATGTATTGGTGGATACATTTGAATAATGGTTGTATTGACTTGATTTGTGTGTATGCAGATAAATACAATCCTATCATAGACATGATACTACTTCAAAGTAGATCTTGAAATGTCCTTTTTGACAATGAAGACAATACCATGTCTCTTGATTATATCATTCCTACATAATAAACAATATGATTTTCTGATTCACAATGGCCAACACCAATCCATTTAAGCCCACTAGCCCTTAGGATATCAATCTTTATACATTTCATTTAATTTTTGATGACTTCCAACTTTCTTAGATTTATACTTTGTGCATGTTGTTATAATCATAAACACATCTTGTCATTGTTTCTCCTTGCCTTGAGTCATACTCCATTCACAAAGAATGGTTCATAGACTTTCATCCCACAGGATTTGCTCCAAGCACAGCACTCTGGCCCACTCTCCTTTGAGACAGCAACTCCCACTCAGGCACATTTTGAGGGCCCTCCACCCTGGGACCTCATCTTCTGGTTCTTAGTCTGGTCATGTTCTGCTTCTTTTCTTGAGATTTTCAGGCTCTGAAAATGTGTTGATGCTATCCATAAGTTTTTCGGGAGATCTTTAGTATGGAGTGGCCAGTCAACTCTGTCTTTGTAGTCTGTTCTTAATCTGGAAGCTCTTCTGAAACTTGTTCACTTCAGGTGACTATTGGCATTTGAGATCCCAGAGACATAGCTTCGGGCATCCGAGCAGCACACAAGCCCCACAGTACAAACTGACAGATCAGGGGTGGCTAGTAGGAGATAGATACTATTCATACCTCAGTTTTCTGCATTAACACAAGAGTTTCAAGAGTGTGGATAACTCATTCATTCAAGCAGAGGAAACAGGCTGGGAGTGAAAAACAGCTTGCTGGGACCTGGACGTGGCACAGCTGATACCATCTTTCCTCTGCCACCATGTCGTTTTTTTTTATTCACTGCTCATCTGGCTTTGCTGTGACCCAGGCCCTCATCTGGGGAGTAAGATAAACAATCCAGGCCTCCATGTCTGAATCCACCAGTTCTGCTCAGTGTTTAGGACACACCCCTCTCCTGGCAGCCAGCACTCCATCTCTCCCCACCAGGGCCTTCCTGTCTCTATGGCAAACTGCGGCTCCCACAGCAGCAGCTATCCTGATCCCCCATAGAGAGAGGTCTTGTTAGCAGAGTGTTACATGTCTCAGAGGACTAAGTCAGCACCGCTGCCCTTCTGTCCCTGCCAGTTCCTTGAGCTGTCCCTGCCGCTGCTCCTACGTCCTCCCTCCTTCAGTTGTGATGGTCTGATATTCATCTAGACCTCTCTTCATCTACACCTCCCCTCCAGAACTCTTGCCTTTCCATATTTATCTCCCTCTTCTCCAGACGAGACAAATGACTGGCTGGTTGGCTGGCTGAGAGGCAGCTGCTAGATACTAAATGCAAAGATTGTCAGAGCAGGCAGTGGAACAGATTCCACTACGTGTGTGTTCTCCTACTTCTCAAGTCCTACCCAGAGTTACACCAAGCCATTTCCTGGTTACAACCTCCCTCCTTCCCTGTCTTGTTATGTCAACATAGGAGCACAGGGATGTCAGAGCATCTCCTGAGATGCAGCATAATCTAGAGCCAGCGAGAACAATGCCCAAAGTTGGAGCATCACATCTGTATGCACTGTATATTGTGAACAGTGTGCTGGGATTCAGTCCTCTGCCATTAAGTGACATGTTATTTAACCTCTCTGGACCCAGTTTTCTCTCTCTGTAAAGTTACAATTCCTGTCTAATAGGATGGTTGTGAAGAGAAAATACAATACAATAGCAACCATGTATACTGTAAATGATGGGTGTGATCAGCATCATCACAGGGGACGTGGGGGGGGGGGGGATGGTGGGAAGGCCTTGAAGAATTATCCACATGGGAATTTCCTTATTGCATCAGAAGGTTGATCTCATGCCAGAATAGTCCACCCCAGAACCCTCAAGACTGACCATCTTAATAAGCCTCCCAAACATAAAAACCAAACCAAACTCACCGCTATTGAGTTGAGACCGACTCACAGCAGCCCTATGGGACAGGATAGAACTGTCCCCATAAGTTTTCAAGACTCTGACTCTTAATGGATATGGGAAGCCTCACCTTCCTCCTGCAGGTGGAGGGAGGTTTCAAATGCTGAGCTTGACATTAGCAGTCCAGTGTGTCACTGCTGTACCACAGCACACCTTCCCATGCCTAAGAACACTCTTAGGAGGTTGCTATGTCCACCATGAGCCTCTGTTGTGCTGATTCAAACACGTGCTTTCCCAGTGTGGGGGAATGAACCCCCTTGTGGCACTTTATTCCAGGCACCACTCTGAGCATTTTGCTTGGGCTTACTCCTGCTTGCGTGGCAGTCAAATACTCGTGTGTCACTTTCGTGACTGGGAGTGTAGGGGTGGCATCTACACTGGAGGCTGGAGGCTGTCAATCTGGAGATAGCTGATGAGACCTCTTTCTTCCGAGATTTCTGGGAAGTCTCACAGTATTTCCCAATTGGAGGAGAGAAACTTGACTCAGTTTCTTGGAGACAGTCGACAGACAAGACAACATGGCAGCATCACATAGATCCTCAGTCCTGGAGACTAGAGGAGCCAGGGGAGAAGCCACATGGGCTTATCCTGGTGGAACCAGACCTCTGGGACCGGAGAAGCCATGTGGCGACTCCCCTGCTAATGCTGAGATGCTTCTGCTGATGGACCCTGAGCCCTAGAAATGACTCATGGAGAGATCCCTCTCACCACCAGGATGCTTCTACTGTCGCTGGACACACATGACTCTGCACCCACTGGCTTCTGATTGTCCTATTGTCATTGTCATGCTTCATGAGTCAGAAGGAGACTTTATAGACTGGTATCAGATATATGGGCTAATATCAGACTTATGACCTTGGACTGGACTGGGTTGGGATGCTTTCTCAATGTTCCATTCCTCTGTATATAAACCTTTCCCTTATATCCATATGTGTCTTTATGAATTGGTTTCTCTGGTCAACCGGACTAACTCAGCCTGCACAAAAGCTCTGTGGAATGAGAATTATTTATAGTTTCATTCACATCCACTCCTCACTCAGATATGTTCTCAGGGATTAGCGCTGGGTCAGATGCCCAGGATGTAGTGCAACAGACATGGACACTCCCATTGAAGAACTTAAAGGTGGACTCAGACCACACACAACAGGCCCATGGGAGCCTGGTAGCATAAGGGTGATAGAACAATATGGAATTAAAAAGGAAAAATGTAAAATGTCCATTTAGAATATGGGTCCAATTGCCTCCTTTGTCGTGAGACCAGAAGATCTTGATTGCCCCTGGCTGCTTTCCCTGAATTGTTTGGTTTTTAATAGTTTTACTGGCATTTACTTCACATAGCACACAATTTAATAATTCAACCATATTAAGGAGATTTGAGTAATCATCATCACAATTAAACTGAAAACATTCTCTTCTCATACTCGTTAGCTCTACCCATTCTCCCCTGACGTGCCTCAGGCCATGATCAACCCAGTAACTGGCTATAGATCTACATATTCTGGATTTCACATACAGAAAATCATACCGACACAAACAAACAAAAAGACCAACAACAATGATTCGACAAAACATAGAAAAACCCAATCAAAAACTGGGCAGTACTGGATTAATGGTTCCATAGGAATAAGGCAGGAGAGGTTAGGTGGATATGGAGAGCTCGTAACAAGGAATACAAGAAAGAAAACATTCAAAAATTAATTGTGATAATGATTGTATAAATCTTATTGCTGTGATTGAACTATTGAACTGCTTAATATGTGGATTATGTCCCAATAACACTGCTTTAAAAAGAAAAAAAATCACAGAAAATATTAAAAACTGAAGTAACTTTAAAAGGGGTCCAAAGGGGGACCAAATAGAAAGTATTACATTTTAACCTAATCATTTATACCATCATCAACTTTGCAGTGGTAAAAATCAACAGACAGGGGCTGAGCCCCGGTGGCGTAGTGGTTGTGCGCAGGACTGTGGCCCACTGGGATGGAGGTTCAATTCCAGCTCCACGGAGCAAAGGCTGGGCTTCCTACTCCCACCACCTGAGGGCAGTGATGCCCAAAAAACAAAACAAAATAAAAAAATCAACAGACAGCAAGGCTATTCACATCTCTGGACTATGGTCTGAATGTATTCATCAGCAGCGACTTAAACCATGTGGGTGCCCTGCCAGTAGATTTTGGGCTTCCACTTTCACCCTAGTCATCCATAGCCAAACCAAGTGTTCTCATTTTAAGCTCTGATGCAATTCCTTCTGTGGGATTTGGATTCTATGATTTGTGATCTTTAGATCTCCCATGCTGGTGTGCTTCTTTTGCGTGGACTTAGTTGACATCGATGACTCCTTGCTTTAAGACAAGCCTCTATAACCCCAGATGCTATTTTTTTCTGATAGCCAGACACCACCTGCTGTTTTCACCCTGCTTTGCTGTCGCACCTGTATCTCCAGTGTTCCCTACCACAAGGCAAGCACCAAGCAGAGCTATGGCATAAACATTAAAATTAATTAATTCATTAATTGGCACTAGAATTAAGTGAAAGCCCCAAATTCAATCATATAGACATAAGTGTGCCTCTGATTCTCTTTAGCGATATCATTATCATTTTATGATAGAGAACATTATAGATCATCCCCGTGGGGCTTAAAGGAATTCTATTGATAGTGTCATTAATTTAGCCAGTGGTATATAACTTAAAACACTGTTGAGAAAAGAAAATTATGCAAGTATAGGCCAGCTTCAGACAGCAGTAAATAAATTGTTGGCTTGTACAGATTAAACTCCTAAATGATTGTACACTATTCATACAAATAGGGTAAAATTTTTAATAATATTCATTGAAAAAAAGCAGAACCATGCATGCAAGATTAATACATGTCAAACGAAAACAAAGAGGCATTAAAATAGTAAATATAGATATGTCCAGGCCACTTTTCATTGGGAACCCTCCTAATTGAAAGGAGAGCTGAACCAAAGTCCAACAGCCTCCACTTCCATAACCTTGGGATAGTAGTCATCTGTTTCTTTCAAATTTGAGTGTTGTTGGTTTAAATCTAAGGGCATGTGTCAATTTCTTAAATCTGCTACAGGTGTATTTGAGGTCAAGCCCAATTCACTTAACTGGCTTTCTACATTTAATCCTATGAAGGGTGTTATAGCCTCAAGAAAAAACAACCAAACTCACTGCCATCCAGTTGACAAATAGTGGCCCTATTAGGGTAGAATTGTCTAAAAAGGACAGTCTAAAGTCTCAGTAGGTCATAGCAGATGGCCTCGGTTGCTAAGGGCTTGATAGAGACTAGGTCAACAGTGTCCAATTAAGAGCCTTGTGCCAGGTATATTCTCCCTCTTGGATTCTACATGAGTACTGATGGTGGGCTTGTAAAAATGTACAACCATTATAGAAACTGATATGGTGCTATCTAAAACAACTGGGAATGGAAATAACATACGATCCTGCAAAACTTTGCTGCGCATACACCCCCCCACCTCAAATTAGAGGCAGAACACAAACAGACATTTGCTCTCTCATGTCCAGTGCAACTACACAGTTCACAATAGCAAGAAGCTGGAAGCAGTCCAAATGCCCATTGATAGAAGAACAGATAAAGAAACTCTGGTACAGGCACACAATGAAATACAGTGCATCCCTAAAAACAGTGATGAAACCATGAAATACCTAATGACATGAATGAATGACTAGGCCAGGAGAATATGTTGAGTGAACAAATACTGTCTGAGTCCACTAATATAAGGATAATAACCAAGACAAAGGCAGACTTCTATTCTCAGGTCACGTGGTCTCCTAACCCAGTCTCCCAAACAATAAGGAAGTGTGACTGCTTTGTGCTCATGAACTAAACATCACACCCTTCATATAAAGACCTCTAAAACCACTTTGACAGAGGACCTTAGCTGGGGTCAGTTTTTCAAGATGAGGAGAGGAAGAGACTGTTCAGTTGCTGCCAGTCAACATGGTGTTAAGGTGGCCCCAAATTAACAGAAACTCCTACAAAAGTAATATGTCGAGTTTAGTGGAAATTCAGGTCAGGATAGGGGGTGGGGAATGTATGTTTTAGAGAAGGTGATTCCATTTATGTTGATGGTAATCTGGAAAGAGCTATCTCCCACTTGGATAAAAACACTTAACAATACCATCTAGAATCCCATGGATAATATACCCGGTTTTCCTAATTGAAAATCGTTTTGTTTTGTTTTTATCAAAGATGCTATAGGATAATCCTGGCCAATGCAAGAGAGTTGCAGAACAAAAATCCAAATTCTCAAGGGAAGCCCATTTTCTGGAACTATTAAGGTAGAATGACTCCTTAAAACAATTGGTGTGAAGCAATCTGCACCGTGAACCCAAATATATCCAGTCATCATCTTTGAACCAGACAGCAGTAGCCAAATTAAAGAAGCATGTCTACATGTACATATGATCCAAGGGACAACTGTGACTCCTAAGGATATATGGAAAGCTAAGAGGGGCGGTGGGTTTGATGCGGGTGCAATGACTTGGAAAATGTCATCAAGAAAAGTGGCACAGCTTGAAGAAGTTCTCCAAGGTCACTGAGTTATACACACAGAAATAGTGTCCATATTTTCACTAATCAACAAATTAACAACAGTGTTTTAAAACAGAAAGGCTCCATTTAGGTTGTCTGTGGCCATTATAAGGGCCGCAGTAGCCAAGCAGCTTCTTCTTTTTCTGTGTTAGCAGGAAAGGCCCCTGCAGATTGGAGGAAACACTAGCCCATCCAGGTGGAGATGTGATAAGGTAATTCATGTGTCCCATGAGCTTTAGAACATGGCCCGAGAATCTTGGTTTCAAGAATTTAAAAAGCAGCTCACCCAGAAAGCCAAGCGAAGGGTGGAAATTCTCCACATGAACATCAGAGTTGTTCTTCTAACATAGAACACTCACGAATGGCAACTGAGAGAATGTGCCGGGAATAGCACGTGGCTGATTGGATACCATCTGCTGATGGAGGGCTTCCCTATGTTGAGGCCATTGGTGGCTTTTTCTGTCCCCTGGCCTGGTCAGCCCCTGCACCTGATAGGCATCCATATTCAGTCTGGTACAACCTCTACCTTGTCTCTGCTCTCTCAAGCCTCTATAATATTCCTCAACCTCAAATACAGTGTCAACCAAGTATAATGAACTGGGTAGTGAATTATTTCCCCATTTGCCAGCCTGTTTCCTTCTCTGCTTTTCTTAGCACCTGAATGTTACCACTATTAAAAACCTCATCATAATACAGCCCACTCCAATATCTTTGCAAGTCCCTGCCTATACCGAGCCTGAGTGACAAGGGGAAAGCACTTTTCTCATCATCTCGTATCTCCAGCAGCTAGCATACTAGAGATGCAACCTGGGTGCTAAATTAAACTCTGTGGGATATAATTATCGATTCCTCACTTTAATTCTCTTTGCTTTTTATTCTTTTCCAATTCTGGTCTTTTGTTTAATAGTCAATTAACTATCATCTCATCTTTTTCATCTTTTTTTTTTTTAAGACTGTGTCTCCTGAGTTACAAAGAACAAAACTACATTGCCTTCTCCAAGGTCTAGGATAAGTGTGTCTGTCTACAGTAACTTTTCATTTGGAGGTTGTGGCCTTGAGTGCTATTCCATACAGCCCCATCTTCTTACACCCATCCCAAGATGTGTTCCTTCTCCCATTTCTCATTTTTCTCATGCCATTTCCTCCTCCTTAAAGGACCTCTGCACCTACCCAAGTCCCTCACACCTTCTAAGGTCCACTAGAGCTTGCTGCAAGTATGGATTGTGGAAGAAGGGCATCAGCATCACTCAGGAGATTGTTAAAAATACAGAGCTTCAGACCTATGGACTCAAAGCCTACATTGAGCCTGATGATTGTTATATGCATCCATTTTGAACAGGACTCAGCAAACCCTTTCTGCAATGGACCAGGCCACAAATGTTTTCAATTAGATTATTAACTCATTAATAATAAATATTTGAGACAAACAGGACTTTCTACTCCCATAAAGAGTTACCATCTCAGAAACTCACAGTTCTACCCTGTCCTGTAGGGCTGCAATGAGTTGACATCAAGGTGGGGGTATTGTGCTTTGTTGGGAAATATTCGAGGACCATCAAGTTTCTGTCAAAACCAGGCAACTTGGTTAGCAACTCCATGTGGCTGCATCCCAAGGAAACGGTGTTTCCAGAACAGAAGGTAGAGTTGCTCCTTGTGGAATACACCTTTGGTCACTATAAAGACCAGCCTCTAAGATGACACAAGGTACTCCTTCTCTTGTATAATTTCTTATTCAGGTCCTGCTGAGTGTGAGCGAGATTTGGTGACTCACTTGTAATAGACAAGAGATGGCAAAAGGGATGAGGTATCACTCTTCAGATTACATCTTAGGATGGTTGTGGTTTCCATGTGGAAGTTCTCTCTCACAAGAAAGCAATCTTGTTTTCTATAAGATTGTCAGTTCTTGAGGAGGCCAGAGGGTGGGGAGCATGTTGGGAAGTAGCCTTGTGAAGAGAGGAGCTGAGTCTACCAACAACTCTTGAAGCGATTACAATTATGGTGGAACTGATTCCTGAGCCACGGCCAGGTTCCAGAGCCATAGAAGTGGGAAGCAATATGTTCATCATTGTTATTTTAAACCTCAATCTGCAGTATTTATTTTGCTTGGCAATAAGTAACTCACTCATACTCCAAACTTCCTTTTATCTTTGACTTCTAAATTCTCGAGCCCCATGTGTGTTTCCCATGAATAAACGCATGAACGAAAACCATCGTACATTGTATTTTAATGATGTGAGTCAGTCCTGTCCCCAGAAGTACATTACAGATCCTTTGAAGGGCAGAGACTGTATCTTACAAAGTAAATAGACATTCTTCATGGAGTGTTTATTGAATTTAAGTTAGAAAAAAAAGATTTCTTGTTTCTTATTGAAAAATCAACAACACTACTTTGCTGTGGCAATTATTTCTGTTCTCCAGTGTCTGGTTTCTTCAGAGCCAGCATGAAGAGTGATTTGTCCATCAGCCAGGAAAGTTTTTAATTTAGTAAATAAATAGATAAATGCTTTACACACACACAGACACACACCTTAAAGCTTTTTTCAATTACATGGTAAGATTTTTTTTTTAAGCTGAACTTTGCCGTGGAACCGATCATTTTTTTTGAATTCCTAGATGGGAGAGAAAATGGTCTTTGGGTGATAAAGCCTGCTTCCAGGTTATCTTTGAGAAAAATGTAATCCACTGTATTCTTTTGCTTCCAGTTTTCATCCTGTCTTCTGACTGTTGGCGCTTATCTCTTTCTCTTTATTTCACAGTTGCCCAGACACCTACGGAATGCATTCTCCCTCTCCACTCCCATTCCCCAGAGTTTGCTCATGAAACCTCTCACTGCTTCCCCTCTGATGGCTGTTTCTGGGAGGGAGAAAACAGACAGGCCTTTGGAAAAAAAAAAGCTATTCTGGTCACCTCTGGTGACTTTGACAACTAGTAAACCTAAGGCTTGATCTCACACTTTCTGATGTTGATTTGAAAAGGTTATGCCTAAACTCTTTCCAACTACAATGGGTGAAATTGTGCTCCCCCAAAATATGCCTTGGAGCCCTGTACATGTGGACACAGACCCTTGGCTAAGTAACCAATGAACACTTAGCATTCAATCTGAAAGCTGATGGTACAACTTACCCTGCAGCTCTGTGGAAGAAAAACCACAGGAGCTTCGCCCATTCCGATGAAACGAACCCCAACTTACTGTGAAAGATGTGATCCTGACCCATAGCCACCCACATGGGTTTCTGAGGCTATAAATCTTTATGGGAATAGATAGCCTCACCTTTCTTCTGCAGAGCGCCTAGTGGATTTGAACTGCTGGCCTTTCTTACCAATCCCATGCTTACTGGAAAATGCCCTATGGAGTGGCTAACTCTGTTCTATGGAATCAATACCAGTGCAGAATGAACTCACGGTACCCAATGGCAACATACGTGTGAGTGTGATTCTAGTTTGAAATAGAGTGATCTTTGTTACTTTCATTAATGAGGGCATGCCATTTTAGGGTGTATTCTAACCTTAATGAGTTTATAAAAGCTAGTGGACTAGAAATAGAAAAGAGAGTAGGGATGTTGGAAGAGACTGATTTCACAGGAAGATCATCAAGGGCCTGAGGGATGCTGATGGAGGCTAAGATCATTCCTCAGAGCCACCAAAGAAAACCTTTCCTGAGAGCTGATGTCCCGAATTCAGACATCCAGTTTCCTGAACTGTGGAAAAAACAAATGCCCATCCTTTCAAGCTACCAACTTCAGTACATGTTTGTAACAGCAATACTAGATAACTAAGGCCATGATCAATCAATGATCAATGGGCCAATTATACATGTAGAGATCTCTGGGATAGGGGGCACATTTTGCTTTATTATTATTTTCAATTTCTCTATTTTTTTCTTGTGAATGGAACTAAGGTTCAAATAATGAAGGCAGGCTCTATGTTCTGGGATAGGGTGGGGAGGGGATGTGGTAAAGGAGAGGAAAAAAGTGAGAGAGCTTTATAAAATGCATGTGCCTTTTCTACCTTAAATCCAAATTCTTTATTTTTGTATATAAATTACACTCTGTCATAGAGATGGAATTAGATAATATTTTATTTATCAGGGCCCATACCCTCCATCTTGTGATGCTTATGATCCATTGGCAGTAACCATCAGAACTGATGGTTCTGTTTCAGACTCCCTTCAATGTCAGAGGTCCTGGAGAGAAAACAGCAGGCACAAAAGTGGTGCCTGAAACTCTTTTATTTACTCAAACACAAAGTTCCCACCTGATGTTTCAATTACAGACCCAGGAACTTCTAGAGTGAAGACATTGGCTTAGCATCTGTTTTTCCAAATAAAAGACAGTACTAAACCTCAACTCTAGCTTATTCTATAAAATCAAGAGTTGACAGATTTCCCTCCCCCCCACCCCCAATTAAGGGTTGAATACAGTTTAGTTTCTCCTTGTGAAATCATAGTCCTAGCAGTCTAGAAAGGAGCCTTGGTGCCACAATGGTTAAATGACTGGTTCCTTACTATCTTTAATGTTGGCAGTTCAAATCCACCCCGGACCTTCCTGTAGAAGGACCTGGTGACCTGTTCCAGTGAAGATCAGAACCTGGACGTTCCACTCTTTCACATGGGATTGCTATGACTCATCATGCAATTGATGGCTCCACCGCCAACAGCATCCTACAACACGCAGAGTTTCTCCAGGAAGTTTTAAAAGGGGTGGTGGTTACAATAGACTATAAATTTGTAGTTTAGAATACATATAAAACTAGTATATGGGACTGGTTTGAGGTTACTAAAAGCCTCTAGATATTTATAGGGCAAAAACATCAGCAACATGCAGGTCAATATCTCACTCTTGTCTGGAAAGAGTGGATGTAGTATTTTACTTAAACAACTCCCCGCCCCAAACCAGCCACTTTTTACTGTCAATGGAATACTAATATAGACTTGTAGGTCTCTCTGGATTCTTCCACTTCTGTTCCAGCTGCAGCAAGTCTGGGAACCTAGTGCGGTAAACTTGTGATAAAACAAAGCTGGCTCGCTTTCAGAACAACAGAGCATGCACTGAAAATTAATTCAAATATAGCATGTCAAATACTTGCTTCAGTTTAAACTCATAAAACTCGATTTCATTAAATGGTGTTTTCATTTATGTCAAATGACTGTCTTGCCTAAGTTTTAAAAAATTATTTTAGAAGTTAGAAAACGTAGGCAAATACATTTTAAAATAAAATGTCATGCTAAAGATAGTTGAGTCTTGTAATATTGATTTTATAATGGGATGATGGATTATGAGGTCTGTGTTGTTTTTTTATTGCAATTTATATCAACAGTCATAAAGGATCCCTACCCCCTCTCCCTGTGGAGATCTCATGACAGCTTCCAGCTGGAACCTCTGAGAAGTCAGCTTCCCATGACTCCAGCAAGTCTGGTAGTGAGGGGTAGGGGTGTGAGTGCACTGAAATAGAGACGGGGATGCTTAAGGGCCCGAGAGAACCATGGGCTGCTGTAACTGATAAGTGCACTTGGCTGCTAACTGAAAGGCTGGTGGTTAGAGGTCACTGAAAGGCATTTTGAAAGACCTGACAAGCTACCTTTGAAAATTCAGCCAATGAAAGTCTGATGGTGCCCCGTTCTATTCTGATGCACAAGAGTCACCAAGAGTTGGGATAACTCGAGGATAACAGGTTTTGTTTTTGATGCAGCAGAATTGAATGTTGCTTCACCAATCCTAGATCATAAGTCCTGGATCTGTTTCTCATCCACCCACTTCCCTGGCTAGTCCCCTTTTCACCTCTTTGTCCACCTGTGAAGGGATTGATCATGGACTCTCCCTCCAAAGGGCACAGACCCTGCAAAGCAGGCCTCTCTCCTAGCCTTGAGTCCCGGTACACATTGACTTTCGCTGAGGTTGTTATTACATCATGCTTTAAGAATCTATTGGTTCATTTATTCCAAAATAAACACACACACATTAGATAACTGCTCTGAGTCAGACGCCAGAATAGATGCTACAGACCTAGAATGAGAAAATCTTGGCTCTGGAAGACTTTGTGGCCTGAGACGTGGACACATTTACTTAAAATAACAAGTTCCAGTACAAATGGGTTTGGCAGTCACTAAGAAATGTCCTCCTGAAAAGAGCCCTTTTCACACTGGAAAAAAGCATGTGGAAGGGTCATAAGTATCCAAGCGGAAGTGAACCTGTGCTCGAAAGAAGTCCAGATCTTTAGCCATTTCAAACAAGCAAGGAGGGCATTTTGAGGCGCTCACTCAACCTGATACAGCCACTAGTTTGCGTCTAAGTATAAATTACAAATACATTTACATGCTTTATCAGCTGCCATCAAGTTCTCTCTTCTCTTTTCTGGTGAATGCGGACAGCACTTTTTAAACTGCAGAAATAGGACATCAGCCTTTAATGAGGTATTGGCCACATTTTATTTTATCCTAAGGGTGGCCATCCTTCCAAAATAGCCGCAGAGAGATGATGGGAATCAGATCTGTGACCCCACCTGCCCTGGCTTGGATCAAGCAGATTTCCTGTCTTGAGAATTTAGAGTTGGGACAAAAGGAGGGCCAGTCTGTCTGGGTCATGGAGAGATGAAGCGTGCTCAAGAGCTGTGTGATCCTTCTGTTCATCACACGTATGGGGAAGGAGAGGAAGGAAGCATCGGACTGAGAGAGAAGCAGGTATGAGAGACAGGGCAAGGGGTGTGGAGAGAGCACAGGGAGTAGCCGAAAGCTTCTGGTTTGTCTTAGGTTGATTTCTATTGAGAGGTAAAACCAGTGAAGCTTATATATGTAGATATAGAGATGGGTTTACATCAAAGAAATGGCCCGCAGTTTTAGAGGCAGGCAAGTTTCAAATCTGTACGTCACATATCAAGCTGCAGGTTTCTTTTGACCCATATAACAGCAGGGGCTGAGGAACCCCAAATCAGAAGGTCAGATGGTAGACTTCTGGCCACAGAGGAGGATGAATCCAAGGTTTGCCTGTAAAAGGACAAGCCGCTATCAAGTTCCAGAACTGACAGACAATACAGTGGGTCTGTATTTAACAGGTAGAGGTGACAGGCAATACATTTGAATCGCAGTGCTGGAGAAGACTACTGAAAGCACAGGGACAGCCAAAAGGAGAAGGAAATCTGTCTTTGAAGAAGTACGGACAGAGTGCTCCTTGGAGGAAAGGAGGGTAAAACTTTGTCTTGCGTACTTTCAACGTGTTGTTAGCAGAGTCCAGTCCCCCGAGAAGAACATTCCACTTGGTTAAGCTGAGGGGCAAATAAATAGGAGAAGGTCCTTAAGGAAATGAATTGACACAGTGGCTGCTACAATGAGCTCATGGATGATAACTACTTTGAAGATGGCACAGGACAAGGCACTGTTTCATTCTCTTGTGCCTGGGGTTACTATGGATCCAAACCAAGTCAATGACACACACCATCAACAACAGCAGCAGATCACTGGCTCAAATCCAAAGAAGCAGAGGCCAGAGTTCCAGACAATGGATTCAGACCCAGCAAAAGGTGAACATTTTTTTCCACGGTGTTTACTTTCCTAGGAAGCACCCTTGAGGAAACTTATTTTCAGTTGATTGTATTAGGACTCTGGTCTGAGTAAAGGTGTTGTATGCTACCCTAATCTTTTTACACCTGAGTGGCTGCTCAAAGAATCTCCTGCTATAGAATTGATTACATTATGTTAGGTCATATCATAGGGGATTACTGCTAGGTCTTAACTGCTAAACCACTGAGAATCCTGGTCCAGCCAAGATGATGCAAATCTTTCACTATCATATAATTCTTGAGTCCTTTCTCAAAAGTAGAACCCTGGTGGTGTGGTGAGTTATGCATTGAGTTGCCAAATACAAGACTGACAGAGCCTGCCATCAACTTTGAAGGATAAAGATGAGGATTTCTGTTCTCTTAAAGACTTACAACCTGGGAGCAAGTCAATGCTTCCCTAGAAGGTCATTATGAATCAGAAGTGATTTGATGGCAAGGCGTTTGTTTGTTCTTTCCCTTTGCACTTGTGTTTCAGAAGGCATATACAGCTCCGTGAAATACATCTCCTCTTTTAGATAACCTACCTTGGGTTGGTTTCTGTATCTTGCAAGGCAGACAGTGATAATACTGACTCTTTTGGGTCACGTTACACCCTGTCAAATGAGCCTAAAGGACCATGACATCACCGATTCCTATTTGGCTGTTATCAGAATGTCAGCTTTGTTTGAATCCTGGCCCCTATTTTTGGTCTGTCATTATTGCTGTTAATGAACATCAAGTTGGCAAGGACTCATGCTAACTCAATGTACACAGGGACGTCGATCATTGTGATCCATTTTGCTTTTATTGGCTGATTTTCCCAAGTAGATCATCTGGTCTGTTTATCTAGTCTACCTTAATCAGGAAACTCCACTGAGGTCTGCTCGAACAGCATCACAACAAGCAAGCCTGCACTGACAAATGTGTGAGATGCATCAACGGGGAATTGAATGCAAATCTTCCAAACCAGTGAACAAATGGTGCCCTCCCATTCATCTCAAAACCCCCAAATCAAACTCATTGCTGTCAAGTCAATGTTGACTGTTATGAGTCACCATAGACCCACAAAGTCCAAATACTCTGGAATGAGGACCTCGACTCCCCACTCTATAATAAATCTTCAGGATATTCTGATAGGTTGCCAGGTTTAAAGCTACTGGCTTGCACAATAATATTTGCAATTGAATGCGTATATACCATGCATTATTGTATATGTTGTACTGGATTCCTCTCCAGGGCCCTGTGACCTGTTGCTTTTGGAAGGTGCTATCAAGTCAATTCCAACTGACTGGAACACTGTCCAGTCAGTCCCACACCTTCTTCACAATTATTATTATGTTTGAGCCCCTTGTGGTAGCATGTCAATTCACCTCACCGAGGGTCTTCCTTTTTTGCTAACTCTGTGTTTTACAACGCATGATGTACTTATCCAGGAACTAGTCCCTTCTGATAATATGTTCAAAATATGTGAGACAGTGTCTTTCTCGTAATGAGAATCCTAATTGTACTTTCTCCACAACAGATTTATTTGTTCATTCTTCTTTCGACATTGAAAGTCCAAGATACTTTCAACGTTTTTTTGACAACGCCATCATTTAAAGACATCAATTCTCTTTTTGCCCTTATTAACTGTACAGTTTTAGTATATATATATGAGGTAATTCAAAATACCGTGGTTTGAGTCAGGCACACGTTTGTCCTTAAAGTGACATCTTTAATCTTTAACACTTTAAGGGGTCTTCTGCAGGAAATTTGACCAATGTAGTCCATTGTTTGATTTACTAACTGATACTGCAGCGGGCAGTCATTGATCGTGGATCCAAGTCAGGCAAAATCTTGCCAACTCCAATCTTCTCTCCATTTATCATAATTTTGCTTATTGCCGGTTGTGAGGATTTTTGTTTTCTTTATGATGAGACCTAAGCCATACAGAAAGACTGTAGTCTTTGATTTACACCAGTAACAGTTCAACTCTACTATTTCCAAAAGAAGTGTCATGTCATCCTGATGTTGAACTCTTCATCATATAGTCCATCTTGGATTAGTTGTTCAGTCTATAGATTGAATGAGTATGGCAATAGGATATAGAACCTCAAACACATATTTTATGACTTTAAATCATAAAATCAGTGTCCTATTATTTTATTTTAATGATTGCCTCTTGGCCTATGTACAGATAAGCATGATTTAGTGTTGTTGAATTCCCATTCATTGCAATGTTATCTATAATTTGTTATGGTCCACTTACCCAAATGTCTTTGACTATTCAATAAAACACAGGTAAACATCCTCCTGATATTCTCTGCCTTCTTCCAATCCTTCCAATGTCAATAATGACATACTTCACTCCATATCCTTTTCTAAATCTGACTTGAATTTCTGGCAGATCCCTGTCAATGTATTGCTGCAACCACTTCTAGATCTTGAACAAAAAGTCACTTGCCTGTGATATTAGTGATATTGTACAATAAGTTCTGTATTCTATTTTATCATCATCATTCTTTTAATGGCATAACTATGGAATTCTTCCAGTTGGTTATTCAAATTCTTGGCATAGATAAATGAATATTTCCAGGACTGCCTTTGCTTGTTGTAACATCTCAATTGTTATTCTAGCAGTTTCTGGAAATCTGTTTGTCACAAATGCCTTCTGTGACTCCTTTTCATACCATCAGTTCTTGATTGTACGCTACTTGGTGAAATGTTTTACTGCTACGCTACTCTTTTGGGGCCCAGGGACTGTGCATTTCTTCTCTTTCCTCTTGATGCACCCAGTAGAGGTCAATATTTTGCTCATGGAAACTTTCAATATTGGAACTTGAGGTTTGATTATTTTCTTCTGGTCCTTGCAGTTTGAGAAGTGCCTTTTGATTTTCTAACTCCAGGTATTTGCACCTGTCATTGTTGTGCTTTACTGTGTTTTCTCAAGCCACCCTTTGATATTTGCCACTTGCTCTCTGATGTCATAAATTTTCCACCCATTTAATTTCAAGAGCATGGTTTAGAATCTGTTCTGACATGTATTTGGGGTCTCTCCTCTCTTGTCTTTCCTGATTGTGTTGTGTTATATAGAAAAAGGGGATCGTAGTTGAAATTAAGGTAGCTAGTAAGTGATGGTTTAAAGACCTCTTGATGACATAGTGTTATGCGTTGAGCTACCAACTGGAAGATTGGTTTTATGAGAACTACCAGTTGAAAACCTACCAGTTGAATGCTGCTCCATGGGAGATTGTGACAGTCATGTACTCATGTCAGTTTCACGATTGGGAGTCTAGGGGTGGAGTCTAGCTTGTCAATCTGGAGATAGCCAATGAGTAACCAATGAGGCCTCTGTGTGGGCATGGCTTTCTCCTGAGATTTCTGGGAAATTTCTCGGTATATTCCAATTGGAGAGGGGAGACAGGACTGAGTCTCTGAGAGATGAACTACTGACAAGACAAGATGGCAGTGTTTGAGGAAATGGAGGAGCCAGAGGAGAAGCCACATGGGCTTGCCCTGATGGAACCAGACGTCTGGGGCTAGAGAAGCCACATGGAGACCTCTGCCAGCACTGCGATGCTCTCACGCCAATGGACATTGCTGATGGACCCTGCACCCTGGAAATGAGAAGCCATGGGGAGACCCCTGCCAGGGCCAGGATGCTTCTACTGCATGTGCTTCATAAGTCGGAAGAAGACTTTATAGACTGGTACCAGACATATGGGCTAATATTGGACTTATGACTTTGACCTGGACTGGGTTGGGATGCTTTCTCAATATTCCCTTCCTCTTGTATATAAATCTTTCCCTTATATCCATATGTGTGTCTATGAATTTGTTTTTCTAGTCTATCTAGACTAACACAGAGACAGATGCATGTTCTACTCCCAAATTGACTTACAGGCTCAGAAACTCAAAAGGGACAGTTCTGCTGCATCTTCTAGAATCACTCTGAGTCAGCATCGACTCCCATAGTGGTGGGCTTGGACTTTTACTGTGAAGTGTTGGAAAGCCAGGAAGTTACTTTGAGAACTCCGTTGGGTGCCTGACCCAAGTCATGGCCTTTCACTTACTTGCCTCATAAGCACGTGCAAGTTGCACATTGAATAAAGGAGGCCAAAGAAGATTTGATGCATTTGGATTATGGTGCTGGTGAAGAATCTTGAAAGTATCGTGGACTGCCGAAAGAACCAACTAATCTGTTTGGAGAAGTACAGCCAGCATGTTCGAGGAAAGAATGGGAAGCCTTCATCTTACGTACTTTGGGCATGCTGTCAGGAGAGATAGGTCCCTGGAGAAGGACAGTGTGCTTGGTTGAGGGGCAGTGAAAGAGAGGAAGAGCTTTGACCAGATGGATGGATATACTGGCTACATGATGGGCTCGGCCATAAGAATAAGTGTAAGGAGAGCGCAGAGCCGGCAGTGTTTCTCTCTGCTGTCTACAGTCTCGGTGAGCCAGAACTGACTGGACAGCACCTAACAAACGAATCAGAGATCTTGTCTAATGGGTCTAGTATTCTGGGTTATCAGGGTGGCTCAATACCGTCACAAGAATGCTTCAAAGAGGCAAAGGGAGCCGACAAGGAGGTCAGAATGAAGCAACTGAGAAAGACTCCCCTTTGGATATAGGGAATAGGGCTATGAGTTGAGTCATGCAGCCTCTAGAAGCTGGAGAAGACAAAAGAACAGTTTCCCCCCTTGAGCCTCCTGCAAGAACTACAACTCTTCCAACACCCTGCTTTTAGCCCAATGAGACCCATGCTAGATTTCTGGATCTGCCAGATAGTATGCTCACAAAACTGTGTTGTTTTATGCCTATATTTGTGGCAATTTGTTACAGAAGCAATGGAAATACACAGGTATGTCTCTCTCAGCAGCATAAGGCTGACTATCTTTAAGGCTGAAATATGTCAACCGGAAAAACAGCTTGAGAGGTTTATGTACAAGAAGCTGCTGGATAAAAGATGTATAATGTTCCTTGATGAAAACTCTCAAGTTTTAAATGCCCAAACTACCAGCCTGAATGAACAGGCCTGACTCATGCCGGGACAGGCTTGATTTTAAGTTAAGTAAGCGTGACAAGTGCATTGTTAAAAACCTCAGACCTGATGAAACCTCTGATGAGGCACAGCATGATAAATACCAGGCGACCACAGCTCCAGGAAAACCAAATGTGGAGGGCCCAGTAGGGAGTTCCCCTGTGGAACTGGGAGCCTGGGCTGGACAGGGAACACAGGTCACCATGTGCTTTGTGCTAATTGTGGGTTCTTATGGGGCATTCCTGGCAGGACCTGTGGATCTGGGGGAAAGACGTAGAAAGACTTCATCTCCTGGAGTGGTCATGAAGTCACTGGGTATCCACTCCATTAGGTAGCTGGAACCTGTGATTCCAAGTCTACTGGAAAATTCAGTCTTGAGTCAAGTGAAAGCTGCTGGGTATCCCATGTTTCCATGACTCCTAGAAAAAAATTCTAGCCTTGAGGCAAATAAGACCCCAGGCCAGGTCGCCGGACAATCCTGAACTTTGACCTCTAAAACACTGCCTATCAGAATGCTTCTAGCTTCCCCATAATCAGGCTAAGACCCTGTCATGCAATTGAACAGTAAGTTCCTGTAATGCAGTTGGATGGCATGACCCCGTAATGCAATTGGGTGGTTGGTCCTATAATGTGATTGGATGAATTAGTCTTGTAAGACAACTCGATGGGCTGGCTCAGCCAGCTGCACCTCATTTACATAGGCCCACAGTGTGGGCCTATTGTCTACCATGTTGCAAACCTGTAACCTTATAAGGATTAATGAAGCATATATAAACCTTACGAAAGCTGTAATCAAGTTAGATCTGCACCATGGAGCCTGATCTCTAGGGTCTGTGTTGGTGACTCCACATTCCTCACCTCCCTGCATGCCGGACCTGTTCCCACAGAATCTCTTTGCAGTTCTCTTCACCCGGGAGTGGGAGGATGACACATGTATCACTGTACCACTTGTTTAAGGGAAACTCACTTGCCTGAGCCAAGTTTTCACCAGCAGAATTCCAGGTTATGAAAACAATTGTTGCAAATGCTTTCACACCGAGTTGGGGATTGGAAGTGTGACTGCTGGACTTGCCATAAATCATGCTGTTGGGTTCATTCATCACTTCCATTATGTTTTCAATGATTTTATCACTGACTCATTGACTCACCAAATAGCTACTCTATTTGTGTCTACCATTTGTCCCACACTGCAAATATAGGATTAAACACTATGTAGTCTGCCCCGTGAGGAGAGTTCAGTCTAGTTGGGGAGAAAGATTTCTGATTCAATTGTTAAATGAGTATTGAGTGCTATGCTGGTTAATTGAGCTCTGCTCCAGACGCCAAGGACTTATGGAGGAAGAACATCTGATCCCAACTAGGAAGCGGGATATGGGGGGATAAGAGAGGTTTTAAGGAGAAGGTGATATGCAAGATGAATTTTCTTTTTTTCCCTTCAGGTATCACTGCCTCTGGTGGTTGTGGGCGCTACCCAGTGCTGCTCCTGAGAGCTGCTGCTGGATTTGAACTGCCAAGCCGGAGGGCGGCAGTCCCACACTCAGCCACTCACACCACCGGGGCTCAGTTCTGCAAGATGAATTTTCAAAAAATGAGAATTACCCTTGTGGTAGAATGGTCATCCATTTAAATTAGAAAAGCAGCATTTACCCCAAGACAGAAAGTTACAGAAGAAGGAGGGATGAAAAAACCACAGGGGGTAAGGGGGATACATGATGGTACATTGAAAACTGATGATCTGCTCTGTTGACCTTTGCCTAATTCACACTTTAAAAAAAAATCTGCAAGCCTGAGAATTAGGTCAGAACAAGTACTCTAAGTTGTCTACACAATGTGGAACTCTGAAGGCATTTTCACCACCTGTCTGTCAGTTTGTGGTATCGCTGTAGCTTGTTTGCTGCTTTTACTCTGAAAGCTATGTCCTTGGTCTTTCAAACATTGTCCATCATTTGTGGTAGCTACATTAACCTCTACACTAAGACGGATTATATAGACAGGTCTAATAATCACTATCCAAAAATTGGCCAATTGAAAGCTCTCTGGATCGCAACAGAATATCGTGCAACACAGTGCTAGAATATGAATCCCCTGGATTGAAAGGCACTTAAAATACACAGTGCTACATTGGACCAAAGATTATGAAGATGACGCGGGACTGGACATTGCTCTGTGATAGTGTGTGGGGGGCCACTGTGGTTCAGAGTTCCATCAAATGTGACTTACAGCTACAGTCCTGACAGAGCAAAGAAGATCAGGAATGACAAGCACTTGGTGTGGTTGGGATTCAGGGTTTATTCCTGAATGATTAGGAGATATAAGAGATGAGGCTGGAAAAATCAGCAGATGTGTGGCTATGAAGTCGTATCTGGCTGGTATGCTTGAAGAAGGTGAAGATGGTGACAGGGATTTTGGAGTTCTGAATAGGGACAGCATGAGTTGCAGAAGAGATCACCCTTGTGGCTGTGAAGAAACAGTCTTGGAGGTAGGTGGACTAGATGGAAGGAAAGTTGTGCTAAGAGTCTGGATGGGGCTAGACACAGGAGCTCTTTCTAGGGAAAAACTCACCTTGGGGATAAACTTAGCTTTGTTCTAAATTGGAACGAGGACTTCAGAATGTATTCAGCTCACCTGAGCAAGTGTTAAGGAAATAGCAGAAAAACAGCAAATGTGCCAGACTGTTGCTGGTGTTCACAATATGTTCTTTTGGCTACAAAAGGGTTCATGGACTAAGAATAGATGGACTCTAGGACTGTGTGTAATGGGCAATTTTGTATTATTGTCATCTGTTGTGATTATAAGCTTGGCTCTCGGTTTTTCATTCAGATCCATTTATTCAGTAAATCTCTTATTCAGAATTTAAGTTTATTCCTCATTAATTCAGCAGTGGCTTTCCATACCCCAGTGATTGAATTACCTAATAGCACCTGCCTGAAATGATTAACATAAGAGGAAGCCATGGGGCTGGTATTTGATATAAATGATTTGTTTCCTGAAGTTGTAATTTTATTAAAGGGGGACCCAGTGAACCACCTTCGCAAACGAAGGTGAGGTCCTGGCTTTTGGCGAGGTACCTGGGAGGTTAATGAACAATTAGCAGCTAACAAATGACACAGCATCGCTTGGGAGGGAGGCAGCATTTCTCGAGTGGTGGGTCAGCATCACTGGGAAAGTGAAGAACTGTTTTACAAGGACCATGTGGTCAACTCCAGATAAAGGTGCTAACAGGCAAGGCAGGAGATGTGTGTAGCTGAGAGGACCACGCCTTGCTTTTGAAATCACTCTCCAGCCCACCGTGAAGTTGATGGCAAAGTCTTCCCCTAGTGGATCAAGTAGGGGGTGACTTTTACTAGTGTCCCCCAACCCTTCCCAATGGGGACACGCCCTGGGTTTCTGTCTTGGTGAGGGAGATCCGAGCATGCTGGTGCTGAGCACTTCTTTTAAGTACCGGTGGTTACCTTCCCATAGGATCTTTCTGGAAGCCTTAGAGCCTGGAAGAGTGGGACGTAGAGGGACAGTACGCAGTTAGCCTCAGAATGTTGCTAAATGTTCTCTCATTTGCGCATCAATGAAAAAAAACCATTTTATTTGTAAAGTGTTGTTTAGAAATTGTACTTATTTTCTCATTTTGTTGATTTAGGCATAGACACCTATACATGTCATTAGTTATGTAAATGGCTCATCCTAATGAAATCCTATCTGTCCATGAAATGGACACTTTTTAATTTTGGAGGACCAGGAGGAGAAACTGGTATGTCTGATGGATGCAAAAGGAAAGACCTTCAAAAGACGGCTTTGGATGCCAACGCCCCATCTCTCTATTCATATCCGTTTCCATGACTACCAGGATTCTGAAATTCTCTCCTGGACATTCCCCTCTGTCCACCATTTTCTCTGCATACTTTACTTCCTGTACTGGCTCATTCCTCCAGCTCCAGGAGAAAGAGCAGTTGGTGTCCAGTGTGACCCACTGCCATTTCTGTCTTCTAGGAGATGCTTGCTGGGGCATGTTTACATCAAGTGTGTAACTCTCAATCATGGGAGAAGTATAGTCTGTGATGGATAATTTTCTATTGTAGAAGAAGCTTTCAGGTGCTGTTCTAAACCCTGCTGTTAGGGAAGATAGGCACAAACATTTGGCTTGCCCTCCAATGAAAACACACTGCCATTGAGTCAATTAGGAATCGTATTGGCCCTATAGGTCAGGGTAGAACTTCCCCTGTGGGTTTCTGACACTGTAACTGTGGGAGCAGAAAGTCTTGTCTTTCTTTCGAGGAGCTGTCAGCCCAACCCAGAAGCAATAATGCCACCAGGACTTCTGGTGATTTGATCCAAACCTATAAAATATGCTTGCCCTTCTCTTGTCTGTGATCTCTTTATGAGGGCCACAGGTGGATCTTTAGACAACAATTCCTATTCCAGGTTCCATGCGAATCTTTCCTGGGGAGTGTTGAAAATGGAGCTCCCTAGGCCCGGCTGCTCACCAACAGAATCAAACTTTCCATGAGGTGGAACCCAGGGATCTGTTTGTCAAGTCTCTCCTGGTTGGTTTTCTTGCAGTTGGTCTGAGAGGTGGCCTTTGAGAGCCAGCAGCAGAGAACAGCTGGGCTTCATGAAATCCTCCGGATACAGACAATGAATCCACTTGGTTGTCTCTCATCTCCCTTGACTCTGTCTCGTCAATACCTCCTAGATGCCTGATGCACATCTAAGATCATCTCTCTATTTACAGGAATAGGATGCTACCCTCTGTGCATGTTTCCAGGCTGCTCTGTGCAAAAACACCAACAGGAAAAAGCCCACTGGCTACTCGGGTCTCCTGTGCTAGTCCCCTAGATTCCTTCTCAGACCCAGCACACCAGAGGCTTCCTGGCCCATCCAATAACACAAGTACCCATGATTCTTTTCAGAGCTGAAGCTCTTGGAGGCTACGTAATAAACCCTGGAGGATGAAGTTCCCACTTCTGCACTTGGGACAGGTATTCACAGTTAGAACAGAAACACACATTTAAAATCCCCTCCATGTATTTTCTCCTGATGGAAATTTGTGTATTTCCCAGATGTGTTGCTTACGCGTCTGCTCACAGAAGTATGGCATCTGAGCTAGTGTCTGGTCATGCCTAATTTAAGAACAGAATTTGGATTGTAAACTTGAATTGTAGCTGCAGCCAGAGCTGCTCATCCTGGACTGGTGTCATGCATGACAAATGCCCAGGACAAGCAATAGCAGCTGTGTTCATCCACAGAGCCTTGTCAGATGAGCATCTTCCAGTGGTTGGATCCTGGAACATACATGTATGTCCACACGGACTTACAGTCAACCCCCCCCCCCCCGCCTCATTCCTCCTCTTGTCTTCCCCACTGACCCTCTAAATGCCATCACAAGGCTCCTGATTTTCATGGCAGTCAGCAACTTTTCCATTAACATCATTATCTTATTCCCGGGTCCATTAGAACTCTGCTGTAATGAGAACTTTGGGCATAGTTGCTCATTACTTCCCTGGTCACCTACAGCACCAGCTGTCCTGATGAATGCTCGGCATACAATTCTCACCTGTGTCACCCAGTCCCTTTTGCTTCCATAAAAATGATCATCTTTACCCCCGTTCTGTAGTCATCACCTCATTATAACTCCATTTCCCTTTAGCATCATCGACATTATAACTCCATTACCTTTCTCATCACCACCATTACCTCCCTTATCGCCCCCTCTACATTTCAGTTGCCCTCACCTTCTCCTTTACAGCCACCAGCTTTTCAATTACGGGTCCATTATCTTTATTATTACTGAGGTTACAATCATAATTGTCCCCATAACAATTTCAATGTCTTTGTCTACCTCTCTATGATGCAAGACCCTGGCCACTCTGGCGGAAGCAACAGGTGTCCCAGTTAGAGGCTAGTCATGTACTCCAACATCCCCATTCATGTTAAAAGACCCATCTTTTCCATCATTGAATATCTATGATTATGCTAACCAAGAAAGATTGGCCACTTTCTGTGGCAATTTCACTTGCCATTGTCACGCTGATTCACAGATCTTGCCTCAAGTTTCAGTCCTCTATCTGTACTAGCCAGTGGCAACAATTCTCATCTTTGAGAGCCAGCAGCTTATCTTCACGGACCTCTGCTCCAGTGTCCCCTCTGCCTTGTTCTTCAAAAAGGCTTGAGACCATTAACATAATTGGCAATGTGCACTAGAAGTATTTCTGATATTCCTCGGGGGAGGGGCTTACAATTGCCCTATTTTATCTGTTAGATTGTAAGCTCATAGTGGGGTAGACCTCCATTCCTTTCCAGAGTACTCGGCATCTGGACACATTCAGATGATATGCAGTCATTCAGATAATGTACAGTCAACATGCAGAAAGTGTGGTTTATTGTGGGAGGACACTTATCACCCCTCTCCCTTTATCTTTACACTCAGAGTCAGTTGTTGTTGCAAAGTCTCATTGATAAACTATTTATAATTTCCTCCAGCTCTTCCTCTTCCTCCTCTTCAAAGAGAGATAACATCTCTTCCTTTACTTCTGGGTCATTATCTCAACAATTATCAGGGCTTTGATTGCAATGGCTCTATTACAACTCCATTATCTCTTTTTGATTAAGGCGAGATGGGCTGCTGCACTATTATGTCCTCTCCCCTTTCAGAAGAGCCCTCAGCTCTCATATGGAATAATGGCAGCGTTGCCTGTAATCTGCTGTAACTGGTTCCCTCATAAGCATTCATCAAAAAACAAGTGATGGTCACACTTTGCATTGAAGGTGAAGTTACGAATGGTGGCCTGATTTCCTTATGTGTGTCTGTCTGTGTGGTCTTGGGGAAATTGTTAAGGGGGACTGGCTGTGTGTCGAGGCTGGTGATTCTGTGGTGGACTTCTCACTTTCCCTAGGAGGCTTGCCAGTACACCTCATGTGCAACCACCATGCATCTACCAGTGAATTTTGGTGTCGCGATGACCCTGGACAGGTTTTTAGCAGCACTTTCAGACTAATGGACTCAGAGGAAATGCCTGGGAATCTATTCTGATCATTGGCCAATGAAAACCCAATGAATCACAATCCAATGGTCTGATCTGCAACTGATTGTGGGGATGTCCTAGAGCTTCCTTCCATTGGTGCTTGTGGAACTGTGAGTCAGGGACCAATTAGATGCATCTGACAACACCTAGTGATTGTGTGGAGGAGCTCAAGACTCAAACTACCAAATTTATACCCAAGCTCTGCCACTCATTCATTCATCAGTTGAAACCATTTAGCTTTTTATAGCTCCACTCATTACCCATATATCATAGCAGTACCTACAGTATCACTGGCTAACAGGAATGAACATATCAATACAGTTTGAATAAAGTGTTCACAACAATGCTTAGCCAATAGATAGCACTCAGTAAGTATTAGCTTTCATGGCCTTGTTTTTCCACCAACTAGAAGATTCTGAAGTCCTGGATGGGGCATCTCATGAGGCTGGGAATCTGGTATCAGATTATGAGCATTCTTGCAGGGTCCATTGGTTCTACTTGTGAAATCGTCCCCAGCTTTATCATGCTCTGTTGACCCACCATCAGCAGGGAGATGTAACACTTGTTGGCCCACAGTTGTCATTGTTCTGCATTGGGGGTGAGATGCAGGCACGGTTTGCCTTCCTCACCGGGCTTCAAACCACCCCACTGTCTGCTGAGAATTTGCTTTCTTGAACCCAAATATACTGAATCTGCAGCTTAGCAAGATCCCAGGTGATTCAATTGAAATCAGTACATCTAGGGTAGAGCGACAAATTCTCAGCATAGAAGGAGACCAGTGTAAAGCCTTGTTTTCTTCTTTGTGCCAAATGAAAACTCTTATGAGTTTATGACTTCTGGACTTGAATTTAGTAGCATAAACATATGCAGATTGAGCCTAGAATGAGCCAAGCTTCTATTCACTTCCTGTGCTCACCCTATCACCCCTCCCTTTTGCTTTCTTAAGCAAATGGAGTCTGTTCAGGAGCCTACTCCTCTCTACACAACAGACACAACTTTAATGCAGGAGCTATCCAGTGCCCATCACAGTCTTGCTTACTTGTGGTTTTCTGCTTCTCTCTCTTCCTTGCCTTTTGACTCCAATCTCTACTCCCCTTCTGCTTGTTAGGCACCAGACCATTGGCCCCTTGCACGGGGTCTGTCTCTCAATTCTGTTCTTTGGACCAGAGCCCCACACCCTGGTTTCCCAGCCTCGTTTCTCCTCTTCCTTTCTGCACTTTTCTCCTCCAGAGTCCCTTCATCAGAAAATGAACTAATAAAGCAGTCAGCATTCTAATGTGGGTAAACAGATCTCTGTGAGGACGCCTGCTTCGCCGAAGGAAAAGCTGAGAGAGGCAACCCCTCAGTGCAAAGGCCCCTCACAGGGTGGGATTTCAGGCAACACAGCAGAGCCAGCCTTATTACCACTTTTGTTTTCTTTCCTGAAAATCTGGTTGGGAATGGAGATGAATGTAGAATGAAGAGTAATTTGCTGGGCAGGGAGAATTCACAGTGCCAATCAAAATATATTTTGTTGGCACTATTCTGCTCTCTATGAAATCTTCTTGAAATGCATCTAATAAACTAGGCTTAATTTGCAGTCTCTCAACTTCTCAGACTTCTGGCACCTTCGTCGAATGAAGCCATCTGATCCGGAGTGACACTTCCCTGGGCTCTTTCCACACCAGTGTCAGGCAGGTGAGAGCCCAGGTGTCACAGGGCTGTCTGCAGTGTGCCCATGCTGTATTCCATGTAAATCCGGACTTCCTACTCATTCATTCCAGGTTAGCTCTTCGCTGAGAGCTTGCATGTCCACCCTGGATAGACTGAAGCAGAATTTAGGTTTTGACAAGGTCCCCAGGTAAGTCCTCAGTACAGATCTCATTATAATGTACTAGATTCATATTCAGTGTCTTTGGGTTAGAAATTAAGCTCCTCATCAAGGGGTTGAACCCAAGGAGGCCGGGTGTAAACAGCCTTCTTGTCAAGCATCCAGACAGAAAAGGACACATCCCTCTGCGATTAAAGAGGTGATTGTGGTAGCTACATAATCTTTTGTCAATTTAAGGGGTACAGTTTACCTGTCAATTAGGTCGCAACTTGATGACCTCATTTGGAAACTCTAAGGAGAGAGATAGCTGGCTGGAGGCAGGACACAGACTCACTTCTAGGGAGACATTCTTGCTGACAAGCCACATGGAGACTGACTGCTGACAGTGAGAGTCTCTGAGATGATGGAACCACGTGGGGACCCCATGTCAGTGCTAAAATGCCTTGACCGCCACTGGATCCACAAGACTTCTCACCATTGGTCTGGAATCTTCCTGTAATTGGTGGCATTGCATGTGCTGCATGAGTCTGAAGAGGAATGTATGGACTGGTACTGGGCATATGGGCTAATATCTGATTTTTGGCCTTGGATTGGACTGTGCTGGGATGCTTTCTTAATGTACAATTACTCTTGTATATAAAGCACTTTCTTACACAAAGATGAGTGTCTATGAATTTGTTTTTCTCCTCAACTCAGACTAATGGCAGTGATCAAAATGGACCAAATTTAGTCCAACTTTATGAAGACTACTAAAACCACAGAAATATTTTCTTCCAGTCATGACTAATTTGTAGCCAAGGTGATCCCCGCACTAGTACAAGGAACCTCAGGAAGGACTGGGGTGACGTACCACACCCTCCGCTGGCAACTTGACCCATTTCTCTAGCTCTTCTCTTTTTCCTTTTCCTTTTTGTCTTCTGCCCAGAGTGAAAGGTCTCATGCTCATTTGTCCTTCCTGGTTTGGTATCAACTCTATTTGAAGACTTGGCTTAATGCTGATGGCCTCTCCCTTGAAGAATTCTCTGGTCATCTCCACTTCCCTGGAGCCTGGAACACTTACTCTTTTTCAGTGCTCAGTACTGGAACTCAGTCTTTATGGGGTTGTAATATACTGGTATTTCTTTTGCTTTCTGAGTTCCAGAACAAATCTCTTATCAATATTGTAAGCTCATTGAGTAATCAGAACAGGAAATATATTTCTTTTATGTGGTTCAGGATGCATATCTTTGTACCTAGTTCATAATAATACTCCATAACAAAATCATGATAAATGGATAAAATACTAAAGGATTACATTTTACTTGAACCCATAACAATGCATATGGATCTAACAGGTAAGAAATCAGAGGATAAAATACAGTAGACCTACCACTTGTTTATGAGTCTATACTACTGTGGTGGCTTGTGTGTTACTGTGATGGTGGAAGAGATGTTACAGGTATTTCAAATAGCATCAGGGTTACTTAAGGTGTACAGATTTCAGTGGAGCTTCTAGAGTAGAACAGATGAGAAAGATGGCTGCCCATTTTTAAGGCATTAGCTATGTAAAGTCTTCTGAATAGCAGCAGGACATTGTCAGATAGAGAGCCGAAAGAGGTGTCCCTTGAGGCAGACTCTCAAAATGCAACTGAGAAGCTGGACAATATGAAGAAGAATGTGGGTGGTATCAGGTAAAATAGCTATGTGTTGGGTTGCTAACCCCAAGGTCAGCAGTTAGAAACCACCAGTGGCTCTGAGGAAGAAAGACAGGGTTTTCTACCCCATAAAGAATTACAGTCTCAGACTCATAGGGGTAATTCTACCTTTTCCTATGAATTGCTATAAGAGTTGTTTTGAATCAGCATCAACTTGATGACTGAGTTTCTTTTTGCTTTTATATGCAGACGACATAGCCTTGCTTGCTAAAAGTGAGGGCCCTTTGAAGCACTTACTGATGAAAATTAAGGACTGCAGCCTTCAGTAAGGATTGTAGCTCAACAGAAAGAAGACCAAAATCCAGAAAACTGAACAAATAGGTAACATCATGATAAATAGGGGTAAAAACTGAAGCTGTTAAGAATTTCATCTTGCTTTGATCCACAATCAATTTCTGATGAAAGCAACAGTTCAGAAATAAAGACAACATATTGATTGCATTGTGCAAATCTAGTGCACAAGAAGTAAGGATGTCACTTTGAGGACTAGGGTGCATTTGAGTCACACCATTTTTATTTGCATCATATGCATGTGGAAATTGGGCACTGAAGGAAAAAAGACCAAAGAAGAATCAATGCATTTGAATTATGGTGCTGGCACAGAATATTGAAAGTATCATTGACTACCAGAAGAACCACAGGGCTGTCTTAGAAGAAGTATAGTCAGGTGGCTCTTTAGAAGTGAGGATGGTAAGGCTTTGTCTCACATACATGTTATTAGGAGAAACCAATCCCTGAGAAAGGACATCATGTCTGGTAAAGTGGAGGGTCGGCGAAAGAGAAGAAGACTTATATAAAGGCAGTGGCTACAATAATGGGCATCTACGTGGTAATTGTGAGGATGGCATAAAAACGGACCATGTTCCATCCTGTTGTGTTTGGGGTCAATGTTCATTAGAACCAACTCAATAGCCCCAAATAAGAAAAGCAACATTGAGTAGGGTAAATCTGCTGCATTGGTTAAAGAGAGTTCTTTAAAAGGATAATAAGCAAGGATAACACTAAGGTATGCCTCAACCATTCTATTTTCAATCATTGCACATGCATGTGGAAGTTGTCAATGACTAAAGAAACCTCAGAGGAAGTGATGCATTTGGATTATGGTGTTGGCAGGGAATAGTGAAAACAGTATTAACCACCAGAAGAATAATCTAATCTGTTTTGGAAGATTGCTCCTTGGAAACAAGGATGGCAAGAATTTTTCTTATGTACTTCAGACCTGCTAGTGGGAGAGGCTTGTCCTGAGGAAGGGATGGCATGCTTGGCAGAGGGTCAGTGATAAAGAGGAAGGCCCCCGACAAGAGAGATTGATGTAATGTCTACAACCATGGTCTCAAATACAACAGCAATTGTGAGGATGGTACAGATATGGGCAGGGCTTTGGTTCATCACACATTGGATTGCTATGAGTCAGAACTGTCACAATGACACTTAACAATACCCAGTCAAGAGTGGAAATTCATGTAGGGCCATGGTCTTAGTTCGATTATAATGGGTCTAACACTTGTTCTTCTATTTCAGGGTTTGTCTTCTCCTTTTTTATCTGCCCATCCCATGCCTCTTTCTATCTCTGCTGTGTAAATGCTCTGAGGTAATGGAACTCATAACCTCAAATCAAACTTGTCAGAGGCAGTTCAAATTGACTAGTATGCTCCTGTAAGTTGATTTCAACTCATGGTGATTGCTTATGTGTCAGAGTACAGTAGGATTTTCAATGACTACAGATTGCCAGGCCTTTCCTCTGAGGCACCTCTTGGTAGACTCAAACAGCTAGTCTTTGTGGAGGAAGAGCTGAGACCTGAGAGAGTGTGCATGCCCAGGGACTCCTTCTAGGACTGCTATGTTTAAGAGTAATGATTTGGGGCATCATTCTTGATAAGCCAACTTATAACTGTTGGGACCCTTTTGTTTGGAGGTGGGGAGGGGAAGGGGGGAGAGAGAGAGAGAGAGAGAGAGAGAGAGAGAGAGAGAGAGAGAGACCTCAGAGTTACAAAAAGACTCCACAGGAAGAGTTGTAATGGGGCCAATCAAGTCCACATGAAGAAACCCAATCACACAACCGTCAGCCTTACTTGACCATTGTTTATGGCATTTGTACAAAAGGCAACTTGTATTACAGGTTAACTTTCATTTGTGAAGAAATCTGGACAACTTAAAATTGTTTTGGCTCCATCCCAATGGGTGACTGTACTATAAGCATTTGCACTATAGAGATGGGTCTATATGCTTATGATCAATGCTCATTTGTATGGTAGAAAGCAATTTCAGTAAGTACTTAGCTTAATCAATTTGCATCTGCACACTGACCTTCGAGACTGTGAGTGCCAATCCCATCATGCAGTGGGCTCTGCAATTCTGTCTCTTCAGACAGCATATTTCTCAATATTTGCACATGGCTTTCATACTCAATCAATGCAATCATCTGTTCCCTCAATTCAACCACTTCCCTTGCCTGGGGAGGTGAGGACCAAAGCTGAACCTCTGCCACTTGTGTGCACTAGGGAATGCTTGCCTATGCTTTCCCTAAGATCTGGATCTAAGAAGAGAGAGGGGCATTCTGGGATATTAAAAGTATGGGGGGAAATAATTTTTTTTACCAACTTGTTTACACAATTATGTAAATGACAAGTACTTGTACAAAGCTGATTCCTCAATTATTCATGGTTTGGAGCCCTTGAAAATTAAATTCAACTAAATAACCTTTTCTTCAGCTCGTGTTATGAGCAAGGTGTTGTAATTTGAGAAAGGAAACACAAGGATACAATTTGATAAGGAAAATTAGAGAAATACACAAATGACTGCAATATCAGATGAGTAAGTCCAATAAGAAAAGAACAATGCACCTTTGGATGGTTGAGGACTGGTAGAGGGGACATCTGTTTGGTAGGTCCCTCATGGGGTTTGTTTTGGAGGCAGCAGATTTTCTTAGCACCCCAGTGCAATTATAGAGATTCAGATCCTAGAGCCTCTTCTCTGGACTATCAGGGCAGCTTCCATCTGATCTCCCTCTAATTGCTGTTCTTCAAGTGCTCTTTTGAAAAGATACTCTGATTATGTCACTCCCTGGCTTCAGATGCTCCATCATTTGCACTGTCCGCAAGAATGGAGTTTGTTGGAGCACAGACTTCAGCGGAAGCCTTGCCTCCCACCTTAGCAGCAACTGAACATGTACGTATAGTGCTGTGCAGGCCACAATGGCCTCGCTCATGTGGCTCTTTCTATCTGTAAAGGGTCCCTCTTCTTTCCCTCTTACTCTCTGGGCTCCCCCCAAAGTTCTGGAGAGCTTTTCTGACATTGCCCTTTCTGCTCCCCACCCAAAAGAGAGCTGATGACCCCCAGCTTGCCTCTCTAGTTGCCATACTCCTGCCATCATCACACACATCACCCTGCTTTCCTATTTGGGGTACTTTGTAACTATTCCTCCTTATAAAAATGCGCTCTTCTGTGGCCGGGAGCCAAGCCAGGTTTAACACATAGCAGGTGCTCAGTACATGCCCCAAACCAATAAAACAAACTCACTGCCATGAAGTCAATTCAAACTCATAGCGACCCTCTTGGATAGACAGAACTGCTCCTGTGGGTTTTCCAAACACTAACTCTATACGAGTAGGAAGTCCTGCCTTTCTCCTACACACACTGGTAGTTTAGAACTGCTAAACTTGTCGTTAGCAGCCTCACATGTAACCACTACACCACCAGAGCTCCTTTGAATGCATGCTAGCTGAATTAAATCGAATTTATTCCTTGGTATATAGCATATACCATTTTCCATGGAATTAAGGGGGATACATAGTCAGAATTTAGTGTAGGATATTCTCCCATAGAAAATAGGATAAGAGAAAGTCATAGAATCAAGGGAAAGTTATTTGCTTGCTTCAATAGAGAAATACAGATAACCTTGCTTATAAGCAGAAGAGGAAGGATTTGTAAAAAGTGAGCGGATGTATAAGTCAAAGGAGAGGGAAAGAAGGAGAGGGAAAGAAGGACCAAGGCCCTTAAAGTTTACAAAGCCCTAACATGGGCTGGGAAGAGCCCAAGGATGGCGTGGAAGTGTAAAGTTTTGTGGGAGGCTTCTCTATAGCAAGATAGAACAAAAGTTAAGGAGAATGGCCTAACTGAGGAGAAGGAAAATACTAAGTGCAGTCAATCTTTATAACCTAGAGTTAGTGAAGGAGGATGTAAGCTTGCATGCAAACTACCAACTGGATAACCCAATAGTGCTGACATTTTTACATGTGGAGGTAAAACACAAATACCCAGATATTACTTAAACAGGCAATGGTCTATCAGATGGTAATGTCAACAGCAAACCAATGGCTCTCAAGTCAACTCTGGCTCATGGTGACCCAATCTATGATGGAGGAGAACCAACCGTGTTCTACATACAAAGGTTTCAATGTCTTGGGGTTTGAGAAGCACACCACCATACTCTTTGCTCCGAAGCCTATTGAGATGGGCAGGTTTGTTATGCCAACATTGCTACAGAAGATTGGTGGGTCTGTTGTGACGGCATGACCAATGAACACACGGGATGAATTGAAGGGCAGAGATAGGAAGTGCTCAGTGAGTCCCACCCTCTGTCTTGCTTTCGGATCTTCGGACCAGACAGCTGCTGTGTTCATCCTGTGCCTCAACCTCTAAGCAACACTACCCGTGGGACACCTAATCATGGACTTTGAAACTATGAGTTGAGGTTCCTTCAAGTCCTACTTCGCCGTGCTTCTGGGACATACATCTCTTGAGCTGGGAATGGTTGGCCTCTGTCATCTGGCTGATTGTTGGTGACCTGCTCTGCTATTTGCTGCCTGTGACCAGATAGCCTGAATTGCTCTACAGAGGACTACTCAGCGGTCCTCAAGACTTGAAGGACTGCCATTCTTCTAGCTGTCTCACGCAAGTGAGTTGTACCAAGCAATTTGTACTGCTTTATAGATTATGTAACTGTTTCTTATCTTATATACTCTTCTTTCTATATAAGTATATAAAGAGAATTACTAGTGTCCTGGTTTTATTTCTCTAGAGAACCCTCTCCAACACAAGTGGTACCAGGAGTGCTTCTAGAGAAATAAAATCATAAATATGGGTTTCTTTGATTGGTTCTCCAATCTGACTAGTCTTAAGAGCACTGATGATGCTAATTCTAGACCTAAAGTTATGGGTAATTCTGCCACTCCTACTAGTCCACGGTATGAAATAGCAAAGCTGATAAGTAAAGTAGCAGCACTGATGGATGGAGTGCTGGTTGAAGGAGAGGCACTGGGAGATGTATGTTTAAAATTTCCCACAGTTTTGTCAAGACACCAAGTATAGGGAAACTGGTTGGCTGTTCCTTCTTACAATGGACTATGTGATTAAGGAGAGGGATTGCCTCAGGACCTCAGAAGCACGCCTTAAGTGCTGACTCACAGACTTGAAGAGTTCTGTCTGTGCTACAAAGGAGAGCCTTCTTGCCTGTAGTAAAAGGGCCGATATTGCTGAGAACCAGGTTCAAAGCCTCATTATGCGAGTGGCTGAATTACAACGTCAGCTAAATGGCAGATCTAGAGCAGTGTCAGAAGCCAAAATGAAGGCATTGATAGGAAAATATTGAGACCCTGAAATATGGGATGGGAATATATGTACTGATGATCCAGAAGAGGAGGATATTATGCCACCACTAGAAGCAATTAAACTAGCTAAGTCAATAGAACCACTCCTCCCAGCTGAAGATAATAGTCTACAATTAACAAAACAACCCACACCTGAACAGATCAACCAACCTACTCAAGGTGAAATGCCAGGTGGGGCTGCATATCTACCATTGCCTGAGGGAGATGCCTTACAAGATAGTGCTGAGAACACCCAGGAAACACCCTCACCATTGATAGTTTCTGCTAGACCTATAACTAAAATTAAGGCAAGGAAAGCTCCGAAGGGTGAGGCCGAGGTGATTACTCAAGAAGTATGCTATACACACAAAGAAGTGCTCGAGCTTTCAAATACGTACAAGCAAAAGCCTGGGGAGTATCCCTGGGAATGGTTACTGAGGGTGTGGGATACTGGTGCAAGAAATATAATTATTAGATCAGTCTGAGTTTCTGGATATGGGGCCCCTAAGCACAGACTCTTCTTTCAATGTCTCAGCGAGAGAGGTTAAGAGAGGATCCAACTCCTTATTTGGCTGGTTCACTGAGATATAGGCTGCCAGGTGGCCTAGATTGGACCAACTTGAGGTGCCTGACCTACCTTGGTACACTGTAGAAGAAGGCATCCAAAAGCTGAGGGAAATTGGTATGGTGGAATGGATCTATCAGGATTCCACTCCCATAGACCCCAAAAGGGGGTGTCCTGAGGACATATTCTTCACTACAACCATAAGGAATAAGTTTGTGAGGTGGGCCCCAGCATCTTTGAAGACTCCTATAATCGCTATGTTGTGTACATCAGGATTAACTGTGGGAACTGCCTTAAGTGAATTTGCCTATGATGGGGCTGATTGGACTCCGTGGTGACAGAGGGCAAGTGTCAGCACTGAATCAACAGAGACAGGGCGGACGTAGTTATAATAGACAACAAGGATTTCATAGTACTTAAAGCAGTCTGTCTCGTGTGGAAGTATGGCATTGGCTACTTAGTCATGGTGTCCCTAGGAGTGAAATACATGGGAAACCTACTAAATATTTATGTGACCTATACAGGCAGAAGAATGCTGGATCAGGTGAACAAGAGGGATAGGCAGTCACGATCACTCAACCAATTCCTAGACCTGAGCCAATTTACAGACCCACAACCACTTAAATGAGGGGAAGGGCCGGTCCCTTGGAAGAAGGACCCTGCTACATCACCGAAAGTTTATGCTGTTAGTCTATCTTCTAGCCCAAAGGGACCTGCGGCCTATCACAAGAGTGACTGTTCACTGGGGGAAAGGAAATAATCAAACTTTTCGGGGATTACTGGACACTACTGACACTAATTCCATGGGACCCAAAGTGTTTCCAAGTCCCGCCTGTCAGAGGTGGGGCTTATGGAAGTCAAGTTATTAGTGGAGTTTTAGCTCAGGTATGCCTCACTGTGGGTTCAGTAGGTCCTCGAACCCATCCTGTGGTTATTTCCCCAGTTCCAGAATGCATCATTGGAATAGACATACTTAGTAACTGGCAGAACCCCCACATTGGATCCCTGAAATGGGGAATAAGGGCTATCGTAGTGGGAAAGGCTAAATGGAAACCATTAGAGTTGCCATTGCCTAGGAAAATAGTAAACCAAAAGCAATACTGCATTCCTGGAGGAATCACAGAGATCAGCGCCACCATCAAAGACTTGAAAGATGCAGGGGTGGTGATTCCTACCACATCTCCATTTAACTCACCTATTTGGCCTGTAAAGAAGACAGATGGATCCTGGAAAATGACAGTGGATTATCGTAAGCATAACCAGGTGGTGACTCCAATTGCAGCTGCAGTTCCAGATGTGGTATCATTGCTTGAGCAAATTAATACTTCTCCTGGTACTTAGTATGCAGCTATTGATCTAGCCAGTGCCTTCTTCTCGATACCAATTTCAAAGGATCACCAAAAGCAGTTTGCCTTCAGCTGGCAGGGGCAGCAGTATACTTTCACAACTCTCCCCCAGAGGTACATCAACTCTTCTTCCCTGTGCCATAATTTAATCTGAAGGGACCTCGATCGCCTGTCTATTCCACAAAATGTCACATTAGTCCATTATATTGATGACATTATGCTGATTGGACCCACCAAGGAGGATGTATCAAAGACTTTCGATTCGTTAGTACAGCATCTGTGTACAAGAGGATGGGAAATTAACCCAGCAAAGATTCAAGCACCCCCCCACCTCGGTAAAATTTCTAGGGGTCCAGTGGTGTGGAGCATGTCGAGATATTCCCACTAAAGTGAAGAACAAGTTATTGCATCTGGCTCCCCCAACAACGAAACAGGAGGCACAATGCCTGGTGGGCCTTTTTGGATTTTGGAGGCAACTTATAGCTCACTTGGGTGTTCTATTTCGATCTATTTATCAGGTGACATGAAAAGCCTCCAATTTTGAGTGGGGCCTGGAACAAGAAAGGGCTCTGCAACAGGTTCAGGCTGCCGTGCAAGCTGCTTTGCCACTGGGACCATATGATCCAGCTGGCCCAATGGTGCTAGAAGTGTCAGTTGTTGATAAAGATGCAGTGTGGAGTCTTTGGCAGACCCCTATTGGTGAATCACAGGGTAGACCTTTGGGATTTTGGAGTAAAGTCCTGCCATCTTCTGCAGACTACTCCCCCTTTGAAAAACAGCTGTTGGCCTGTTACTGGGCCTTGGTGGAGACTGAACGCCTCACCTTGGGTCACTAAGTCACCATGAGACCTGAACTATCCATCATGAACTGGGTTTTGTCTAATCCACAGAGTCATAAAGTTGGACATGCGCAGAAACACTCCATTGTTAAATGGAAGTGGTACATATGAGATTGGGCCTGAGCAGGACCAGAGGGTACAAGTAAGCTGAACGAAGAAGTGACCCAAATGACCACAGTCTCCACTCCAGTCACATTACCTTCTCTTTCCGCATCTGCACCTATGACCTCCTGGGGAGTTCCTTATGATAATTTAACTGAAGAACAGAAAAGTCATGCTTGGTTCACAGATGGCTCTGCACGATATGCAGGTGCCACTGGTAAGTGGACAGCAGCAGCGCTACAGCCCCTTTCTGGGATCTCCCTGAAAGATAGTGGTGAAGGTAAATCCTCTCAATGGGCAGAACTTTGAGCAGTGCACCTGGCCATTCAGTTCGCCTACAAGGAAAAGTGGCCAGTGGTGAGACTGTATACCGATTCATGGGCTTTGGCTAATGACTTGGCTGGATGATCAGGGACTTGGAAGGAACATGATTGGAAGATTGGTGACAAGGAGGTATAGGGAATAGGTATGTGAATGGATCACTCTGAATGGGCTAAAAAAGTAAATGTAATCATGTCTCATGTGAATGCTCACCAAAGGGTTACCTCTGAAGAGGAGGCCTTTAACAATCAAGTGGATGACACACACTTTGGAGACTGGCCCTCCTCTTTCCTCTACCCCTCCTGTTATTGCCCAAAGGGCACATGAACAAAGTGGACATGGTGGCAGGGATGGAGGTTATGCATGGGCACAGCAACATGGCCTTCCACTCACCCAGGCTGACTTGGCCACAGCCATTGCTGAGCGCCCTATTTGCCAGCAGCAGAAACCGACATTAAGTTCAAGGTATGGAACCATTCCTCAGGGAGATCAACCAGCAACTTGGTGGCAAGTTGATTATATAGGACCACTCCCATCATTGGGGGGCAGCGTTTGGTTCTGACTGGAATAGACAAATATTCTGGATGTGGATTTGCCTTCCCTGCACACAATGCTTCTGCCCAAACCACGATTTGTGGACTTACAGAATGCCTCGTCCACCGGCCTGGCATCCCACATAGCATTGCTTCAGATCAAGGAACTCACTTTACAGCAAATTCAGTGTGGCAATGGGCCCATGCCCATGGAATCCACTGGTCATATCATGTTCCTCATCATCCTAAAGCAGCTGGCTTGATAGAACGATGGAATGGGCTCCTGAAAACACAACTATGACACAAACTACATGGCAATAACTTGCGAGGCTGAGGCAGTGTTCTCCAGGAAGCTGTATATGCTTTATACCAGCGGCCAATATATGGTGCTGTGTCTCCAATAGCCAGGATTCATGGGTCCAGGAACCAAGGGGTGGAAACTGGAGTGGCACCACTCACTATTACTCCTATTGACCCACTTGCAGCATTTTTGCTTCCTGGCTCAGCAACCCTATGTTCTTCAGGACTGGAGGTCCTGGTCTCAAAGGAAGGAACTCTCCCACCTGGAAACACAGCAGAGATTCCACTGAACTGGCAGCTGAGAATGCCCCCTGGCCACTTTGGGCTTCTCATGCTTTTGGATAAACAGATTTACTGTACTGAATGGTGTGATTGACCCAGATTATCAAGAAGAAATTGGACTGGTGTCACATAATGGGGGTAAAGAGGAATATGTCTGGAATCCAGGAGATCATATAGGCCGACTCTTAGTGCTACCATGCCCTGTGATAAAAGTGAATGGTAAATTACAGCAACCCCATCATGACAGGACATCTAATGACCTAGACCCCTCAGGAACAAAGGTCTGGGTCACCCCACCAGGCAAAAAACCACAACCAGCTGAAGTGATTGCTGAGGGCAAAGGTAATACAGAATGGATAGTAGAAGAAGGTAGTTCTATCTACCAATTATGACCATATGATCAATTGCAGAAGTGAGGTTTGTGATTGTTCATGTATTTTCTGTTTATGAGCTTATTGAATCTTTTTTTGCTCATGTATGATATAGCAGCTACAATTGGACTTAGTGTGTTCTCATTTATATGTATGATAGATGTTTGATGTTAAGAATAAGTTTGATTTCATCGATGTATGAAAATTTTATATGGGTAAAGAATTGTGTACAGGTGCCATGTTGGCAAGGGGTGGATTGTGATGGGCAGGCTTGTTATGCCAACATCACCACAGAAGATTGGTGGGTCTGTTGTGATGGGACGACCAATGAATACACAGGATGAATTGAAGGGCAGATATAGGAAGTGCTCAGCGAGTACCAGCCTCTCTCTCTTGCTTTTGGATCTTCGGACCAGACAGCTGCTTTGTTTGTCCTATTCCTCGACCTCTAAGCAACACTACCTGTGGGACACCTAATCATGGACTGTGAAACTGTGAGTTGAGGTTCCTTCAAGCCCTACTTCACCATGCTCCTGGGATATACATCTCTTGAGCTGGGGACAGTTGGACTCTGTCATCTGGCTGACTGTTGGTGACCTGTTCTGCTGTTTGCTGCCTGTGACCAGATAGCCTGAGGACTACAGAGGACTACTCAGCGGCCCTCAAGATTTGAAGAACTGCCATTCTTCTAGCTGTCTCACACAAGTGAGTTGCACCGAGCAATTTGTGCTGCTTTATAGATTACTTAACTGTTTCTTTATTATCGTATACACTCTTCTTTCTATATAAATATATAGAGAATTACTAGTGTCCTGGTTTTATTTCTCTAGCGCACCCTCTTTGACACACCCATGTAGATAAACTTATGCCACCCACATTCTGCATGGTGGCCAAGCCCCTGGACCCTATGTATCCCAGGACTCCTCACAGATACTGTGCTCTTTATACACGTCTCACGGTTGAAGGGAATGTTGGTGCTTCCTAAGCTGGGCAAAGGCCTCAGGCTCTAACATCTCCCTCTTCTGTTCCATATGGAACAGCCATGGAGAAGAGGCTCAGAAGATCATTCCCCCTGAAGACAGGGGGCATTTGGGATATAGTCAGAATACCGAGGTTTCAATACCAAACTGCTGATCTTCCTAAACCCTGTTTTGTATGAGACAGCTAAAGTCATCATTCACCTTTATACTGCACTTTCCGATCCAAGCTACAGTTTAGATGGCTTACCATACTTCCCCCCTGTGAGACCTCATGGTGGTCATGTAATTTGTGTCAATTTCATGATTGGGAGTGTAAGGGTGAAGTCTAGTCTGTCAATTCGGAGATAGCCAATGAGACCTCTGTGTGGGCATGGCTTTCTCTGAGAATTCTGGGAAATCTCACAGTATTTCCCCCATGGAGGTGAGAGACTAGAGACTCAGTCTCTGGGAGTTGGTCTATCGACAAGACAAGGTGGCCTGATGATAGATCCTGAGTCCTGGAACCTGGAGGAGCTGGAGGAGAAGCCACCAGGGACTTGTCCAGATGGGACCAGACCTCTGGGGCTGGAGAAGCTACAGAGAAACCACTGTCAGTGCTGAGATGCTTCTACCGCCAATGGATACTACTGATGGACCTTGAGCCCTGGAAATGAGGAGCCATGGGGAGACCACTGCCAGTGCCGGATGCTTCTATTGCCGCTGAACACACAAGACTCTGCACCCACTGGCCTGTGATTGTCCTGGTGTCATTGCATGTGCTTTATGAAACGGAAGGAGACTTTATAGACTGGTATCTAACATATGGGCTAATATCAGACTTATGACCTTGGACTGGACTGGGTTGGGATGCTTTCTCAATGTTCTATTCCTCTTATATATCAACCTTTCCTTTATATCCATATGTGTGTCTATGAATTTACTTCTCTAGTCTGCCCGGACTAACACACAAGTGGGGGTTTCTCTCCTCTTAGAATCAGAGCAGGAGGAATATGTTTGCATTAGAGGAATGCTTGGCTTCCAAGCTCTCCTCTCCCTCACCCAGTTATATCTTAGTGCCCTGAAATTCCCTTGAGGAAAACATGGTGACCCTTTTCCATATTAACCCAAAATGAGATTACGTGTCTTCTGCGATGTTGCAATGTGCAACTGTAGTTGGTGAGTGTTCCAAAGAGAAGCTGACATGCCTGGTGCTTCCTTCATGGCCACCTCAGCCAGCCACCACAAATGCCAGTCATGTTCCCAAAAATTTCAAATTAGATTTTAGAGATAATAGGGGTCTGATTTGGATCAGAAGGAAATCGGCTCCACTTTTGAGTGTTTTTACCAATGAATCTACCTTAACATCGAGCCATCTGTTTATCATACATTTGGGTGCCCCTGCCGTGTTTATTGTTCAGATGAAAACTTTTCTAAAACTTACACAGGTATGAATTGGAAAAGTAGTCCTAGCTAAAAGACTTAAGTCTATTTTTCCTTCCCACCGTGGCACCCATCATCAGTAAGAGTTACAGAGGCAGTGAAGAACATATTCCTTAAGATGAAGTCTTTGTCTTTCTGACTGTTTTATAATATTCTCAGCAAAAACCAGGGCTTCATAGCAAAAGAAATCAGGTGGCGTTGAGATGACTAAATAGTTGTGGCTCCATAAAACTTTGTTGCCTTGAACTAGAAGTTATCTGAGGGTGGAAGGTACAAGGAGATGCTTCCCATCGATCATCGGAGTTGCAAGGCATAACTGCCCTTTCCTCGGTCCTCAACTTATCTTTTCTCAAAAGTATAGACATGTCTACACACGAGCCACTCCACACCAACACACCTACACACAGACTCAGAGCAGGAGATAAAGGGGGTCACAAGCACACACACAAGCCCCGTTTTAGGCTGTGGAAAACATGAGAGAAAGGAATGTTCTGAAACCCATCTGCAGTCCAGAGCAGCCTGAAGGCTGGGAGCTCGTCTCCCCAAATATCACATTTATCTCAATTTGGCAAGAAGCTGAAAGCCTATCTGGGGCCATTTAAATTCTAATGTTATTAAGGGCTCATCTAATCTGCTTTAAAAATAAGCTGCTTTCCAATGCATGGGGAATGGAGGTAGGAGAGAGGTAGGCTGAGGAATGCAGGTCACACCAGTCTGGTGAATACACTTATCTGAATTGCCAAAGAGCCAGGAGGCTCCATGGGTGCTTTTCTATTGGGTAACGTCTGCAACAACACATTAAGCAAGAGCCAGACTAAACACAACGATGTCTATGTTATCAAAAAAGAAAAGGGAAAAAATGTAGGATGCAGATGGCAACTGTGTGGAAAGGTGTCTCCATGCCACCCCAACCCCATATGCCTTTATAACCCAGAGATGGAGGAGGGTGTCGGGGAAACATGGCGAGAAGGGAACAGGGCACTAAATCTCCATAGACCAGGGACAGAAACCTCATTTCCAGGCGCAAAGCCTTGTGGGCAACATTCCTGCTCAGAGCAGCTTGTCCACCGAGAGGACAGCAGGGCTGGCCCCAGCTGGAGACAGGACATCCCCTTCCTAGATGACAGTGGTACAGAGGACAACATTGACGATACAACTTGGGGAGAGTGGCCTTCCTGACCCCCCACATGGGGACAAACCCAGAGGGGCAGTGTAACAATGGAAGCAAAGACACAAAGTTCCTGTGGAGTCTTGATAGCAGGCATCTGACCGGGGGGAGGGAGAAGGTGGGGGAAGGGAGCAGCACTTGGCACCTTACCTGAACTGGTTGGGGAGGGGGGCACACTGAAAATTAAAGGTAGAGTGGAGTGGGGGTTGGGGCACTAGACCATTCCAGCCTTGACTGCAGGAAGAGCAAATGGGTCGTGTAGAAGGTGAACCTCTCAGACAAGAACCCTGAGGAGTAAAAGGGTCTAAGTGCAGTTAGGGAAGTGGATCCTGAGAGATAGATCCCTGAAAGAAAGGGTGGGGGGAGGGTGGAATGATGGATTATATCATGGCCTGCTCATTATTTAACAGAGGGATACTCATCTATCCTAGATCAGGACAATAGTTTGCTTGGATTTGTTTTTGTTTTTGTTTTTTTCTTTCTCTTTGTTTTTCTTTTTCTTTCTCTTTTGGTGCCAATATAAATAAGACAGGCAGGATAAACAATCCCAAGGAGATGACAGCAAGACAGGTTGGGCAGTGGGGTATGGTGTGGGGGAAGAGGAAAGGGTAGGGGCAGGGTAAGGGGAGTGATGATCCAATAACTATAGGAGCAGGGAAATAGCAGGGTTGTAAAAATGTTGGTGAGGAGAAGGAAGTGCTCCTGGTCATGCCTGATCAATAGAAATGCATCTGAGAAGAATCATTGATGGATAAGCACAATAGTGAGACAGGAGGAAAGGAAAAAGGAAAAGAGGAAAGAACAAGAAAATAAAAATTATGTATAGGCATAAGAATAGATATGTATATATGTAAATATATAAAGATAGGTGGCTAGATGCTTTACTCTTTCAAAAGTGTTTATCTATCTTGAATTTCATGCATTGAATGATCTTAATTATATAAATGAACATACGCCGGTCTAACAGAATTAATGAGGTAAAACTAAGACCATAATAGTAGAGGGAGGAAATATTAAAGGACTACAGCATAATTATGAATTTCATCAGTGCTGGACTGCACCTTGAATACATCATACTTTCTCTCTCTCTCGATCTCTCACTCTCTCTCTTTCTCTCTCTCTCTCTTTCTGGATTTATATATCAAGGATGCAGACAGACTTTGGGCTTCTATTTTAATATTACTTCACTACAAGTATGGTTTGTTCTAAAAATGTGGCAATATATGATACTCACCTTCCCTACATGATCACTGAGGTAGTTAAGATTTATTGTGCCAACCTGGTAGATACACACATGTGGAATTAATTGGAGGGTGGAGAGATATGCCTCAGTGAGCCTCACCTTTCTATTCCTTGGGTCTCTTGTTTTCAAATGGTCAGACCAGAGTGCAGCTGCCTTTGCCTGTTCCCTGCTTCAGCTGGCAAGGCTCACTTCTTGTAAGACATCCCTTGCAAAAGCCACAAAGACCTGCCCCAAAGATGTAGCTCTGGGAACTGGAACAGTCGTGTAGAGACCCCTGTCAGTGCTAAGATGCTTCCATGCTCACTGATTCAGCCTTCCTCATGCAGTTGGTGTCATTGCATGTGTTTTGTGAGATCGAGGAGGACTTTAAAGATTGGTGTCAGACATAGAGGCCCATGTTGGACTTATAGGCTTGGACAGCACTGTGTTTGGATGTTTTCTTTCTTTTCTTTTTTTTTTGGTGGCATCACTGCCCTGGTGGCAGTAGGAAGCCCAGCCTTGCTCCTGGAGAGCTGCTGCTGGATTTGAACCGTCAACCCTGCAGGGAATGCTTTCTTAATGTATACTTACTATCCGTTATATCAAACTCTCTCTTATACATATGTGTTTCTGTGGATTTGTATCCCTAGTTTACCCAGACTAACACAATCACCGAAGATCAAATGAGTACAGAGGCAAAAGTGGTGAAGAAAACTGGTGGTGCCTCAACTGTTAAAAGATATAGAGTCTGGGGTCTTAAAGACTTGAAATTAAAAAAGCGACCATCTAGCAGAGAAACAACAAAACCCACATGGAAGAAGCACACCAGCCTGTGTGATAATGAGATGTTCACGGGAGTATGTATCAGAAGTTCAGGGATAAGCAGCCAGATTGATGTGAAAGAGCATAAGCAAAGTGGAGACCCACAAAAAAAACCCACAAGACAACTGGACAGTCCTCCAGAGGAGGGCCACATGGAAATTCTGATGTTTCCAGGGTGTAGTACTGCACTGATGAAACTCTTAATTATCCTGTAGTTCTTTAATATTTCCTCCCTCTATTATTATGGTCTTAGTTTTACCTCAGTAATCCTGTTAGACCTGCATATATTCATTTATATAATTAAGATCATTCAATGCATGAAATTCAAGATAGATAAGCACTTCAGAAATAGTAATGGGAGTAATGATTCCCTAAACATACAGAAAGAGGGTGAGAGTATGTGGGAGGGGGAAGGGGACACTGATGGCTGCAATGACTTCCCCACTTGAAGGGAACGAATAACAGAATGGTAGGTGAACAGACACATCAGGTGGTGTGAGATAAAGCAAAAAAGAAGAAATAATAATATTATTTAATACACTAACAAGGGCCCATGGGGGATGGGGCAAGGGAGGGGAGGGGTAAAGGGGAAGGGCTGATACCAAAGAGTATGAAAAAGTTTTGAAAATTATGGTGGCAGCATTTATAAAATCATGCTTGATCTAATTATACTATGGGTTGTTATAATGTATGATAGAGCTCTCAATAAAATGTGGGAAAAAGCATTAACACATGAGTGAGTGAGCAGGCTGATTTAGACAGTAGTGTCTGCCTCTGAGGTAACTTACTCACATGTGACAAGGGCTAGTGGAACAAGATTGGGTGGCCTTTGTGCTAGGAAGGACCATTGGAATTTAATCATGAGGAGAGATAGGACACCTATTGGGTGTTTCTGGGAGCTTCCTCAGAACACTGCCTCCTGCAGACTTCTGAGAAGTAACCCCTCAGGATTGTCCAGCAGGATGCACAGCCCCTGTCTGGACCCTTCTATTTGTTAGTTGGCTTCAAGTGAAGTCCTGCAGATCTATCTTTGGGCTGACCCTGGACTTGAATGTAGGAACTTCTGACCCTGGACTTGAATGTAGACTGATCCTGGCATATTTATGGCTTTGGTCTGGTCTGGGATTGCCCCTAGGTCTTGCTTTGAATAGCAGATTCATTCTGGTGTTTCCATAAGTATGTGCTGATTCATTTGTGAAGGTACAACTGGGAACAGGGGCCTCCTTGCTGCAGTAAGGTGTGATGGTGGTGTTTGCCTTTCCTGGTTTATCTCTCCTTGCCTGCCTGCTGCACACTGATAGGCCTCATCCCATCACAGCCTCACTCTAGAGAAGTAGGGTCTTGGGTTCCCTCTCACATCTGTCCAAAGCCTCAGAGATGGGGGATCAATAAAAACATTTGTGTCTCTTGTCAACTGAGTCAATTACCTTACATTTGAAGCAAGAGTTTTAAAATATTTTTTCAACATTGCTTAGAAGAGAGTGATAACACCCTGGGCCTCGTAGGTCCTCCAAAGAGGTCCATCTTCTTCAAAAATCATGAGAAACCAATGCTCATTATTTATGCAGCCTCCTTGGGTGGGAGGAGCTTAATGTGCCCCTGCAAGTGATCTTTCAAATATTTTTTCATCTGCCTCTTTCTCTGAGTACAGTGTTGTAAGTAAAAGTCTCCAATTTAGTTGGGAATAAGTATAGACCAGCCTGGTTTCTTTCATTTGTGCAAAGGGTTACAATGGGTCAGAACCAACTCAGCACCTAAGAACAGTAGACAACTACCACCCTGTCCCTGACCTGATTGGTTGACAAGGATTGGATCTCAATGAGTTGTTTGCCTGGAGGCGCCAAATTAACCACTTCAGCATTAAATATGAAAGATTAATATCACCCCAAAATGTCTCTTGTGAGCTTGCATGCTTAGAGGCCTTCAGAATGAGGTCAGACGCCTGGTAGTCACTCACACTCACCATCATGCAGAGGACCCCGACTCATCATTGCGACTCACTCTGACAGGGTAGAACTGCACCCGTGAGTTTCCATGACTGTATTGACTTTACACGGGTGGAAGTCTTCATCTTTTTCCTGAGGAGCAGCTGGTTACTCGGCTGGTGACACTAAACCACCGGTCAAGTGCCTTGTGACGAGTGCCTTCTGGGGTGATTTCAATGTTTGGCTTCAGAGAAAAGCTTGTCTTATCGCTCAAGAATCTCAGGGTAGGATACTGTCGTAGGTCTATTTGACTTTGAGGAAGCAGATGAGTTTTTCCTACACCTGCTTTAGCAACTTTGTCAACAGACAGGCGAGACTGGTGGGCAGGGTGCTATTGTGTATAATCAAAAGGAGCGGTGCCTGCTTGGAAAGTTGCCAATTCTGTGCATCAAGTTTGAGTGCAGTGACAAGGTAAGGAGGGAGCACAATATTCTCTCTGCCTGTCAGCTCTGTGAATCTTCGAAGCCTTTTCTGAAGGACCATTTTTTAAAAAGAGGTTATTATTTCAACCTGAAAATTCTCTGGAAATATATATGTGGTGGGAGAAAGGAATTAGGAATGCTTTTAAATAATAATACAAAAAGATAAAATAAAATGACAGGTTTTTCCTCTCGCCATATAAATAGTTATGGATAGAGATAAAGAGATGGATATTTTTTCATAATACTTTATTAGGGGTTTTGGAACTCCAGACATTTTAGAGTCAGGCTGGTGAATAATTTAGCACTGATTCATGGGGGCCCAGGGCGGGGAGGGTGAGCTGGGAATCAAATCTACCCTAGCGCAGAGAGGGAGCTAGGTAACACACTTTTATTGTCAACCACATCCTGAAGTGCATTTCAGAAATACTTGATGAGCAGACAAAGCCTTGGGACTCAGCTCCTCCTGAAAGAGGTTATATTGTTGACCAGCTCGTTTGGGGAGACTGTACCCCTGGCAGCCCTTTCAGTGATAAAGATGCTCCAATCCCTGGGACTTCCCAGTTGCCATCAGAACGATGGATGATAAAAGTTCATGAGAAATGGTACCTTTAGTGACGATGTCCTTGCTTTTTTCTCCCTTCAGGTGTGTTCTTTAATCCTAACTGCAAAGGACTCCTGTCTTCTGGACGGGGAAGTTGATATGGTCACCTGAAATCGGAACAAAAGAGGGAGGAAATGTGTTTTTGTTTCCAAAGAGATGACTTCACTACCCTTGCCCACCCTAACCACCAGTCCTCCTTCTTGAAAGAATCTGTAGTTGCGCAATATGGGCGTCTAAGAACAAGGGGTTTCTTTGCTCACTATGTTATTTTATTTCTCCCCAGAGAATTTTATTTCATTAATTTCTTCTCATTCATTCCCATAGCTTGGCAATAAAATGGCATACTTAAGGGGGACATCCCATAGCATGATGATAAATCCAGAAAAGGGGTCTGTGTTCTAAGATATATAAAGGTTTAAGTGATCAGACATCCTGCTTTTAACAATTTAGCAATGTCCCACAGCATTTTAAAATTAAAATAAATATATTGCAATACTATTTTTGTGTTCTATGAACATTTTTGTTGCTCCACATATTCCAAATTTTTAATCAAGAACACCTCCCCAATCCCCCAACCCCGATCAATGGTGTCCTGCTTAAAATCTGGTGCTTAAAGGATCTGTGACAAATGTTTGGCATGCCTTCCAGGAAGCCTTTTATTTCCCCACCCCACCCCCAATTTGAGCCCTTCTTGATGTACTTTCTCATCAGCAAGCTTCTTAGGATTATCAACACAGTTCTGTCCATGGCAGGCCAATTATATCTTCAAGGACTTGCTTCCCACAGCCTTTCACCAGAGCCTCAGGGGTCCCATTGACAGGTTGCCACTGGTCATAAAGGGTTCTAATGTCAGAGATTGTTTGCTTGCATTTTTTTAAAGGAGGCTATACTTGTGGAACTATGGTCCCATCTGGCAGGAAGGAGCAAGTTTGGGCTAAGGTATAGGCTTGTTCATCCCAGCTCTTTCTGAATACAGTAACCTTCCCTGGAGGGCCTCATGAAACCTCAAACCCAGAGGGAACAGCAGAGGTCATTAGTGCTTGAAGGGCAGGTCACTTTCATCTGTGGTGAGTGTGGAAGTGCCTTGGCAGTGGAATCCTGGAGAGCAGGGTGATGACAGATTCTGAGGCTATAGCATTGGGTCGGGAAGGAGATCAGTTGAATAAGCCATGGTCTAATGCCTGGGATGGGTAATCTTGAAGGTGCTAGAAAAGTGGGATTGGGGCTTCAAAAACTTCACAGAAAAATTGCATTATCTATTGATTTCTTTTGTCCATGAACTTTTTTGAAGACCCTTCATTTGTCTCACCTCCAGTTACAATCTGACTGCTCACTGCATGGGTAAAGAACAGATCATTTGGATGGAATAATTTGGACAGTGGTTGTTTTAAAACACAGCCTAGTTTACCTGCCAGAGAGCTCTGATTCTAGAAAATCTCTCTTTACATGAGAATGAAGGCTCTCTTTCTGTTTATTCATAAGGTTAATGCATTTGAATGAGGGTGTTGGTGAAGAACTTTTAATAGACCATGGATTATCTGAAGAATGAACAACTCTATCTTGGAAGAAATACAGCCAAGATGGTCTTTAGAATTGAGAATAGCAAGACTTCATCTTATGTACTTTGCACATGTTATTGGGAAAGACCAGCCTCTACAAAAGGACATCACCCTTGGTATAAAATAGTGAGCAAAAATGAAGAACTACCTCATTGAGATGGATTGATATAGTGGTTGGAATGTAGTCGACAGCACCTAACAACGATTTTGTGTACATTTCCACCCATTGGTCCATTTCCCCCCTCATCCTTTCTTTGAGGTGTCATCCTCACTCAGAGAAGTCAGTTCACTTTCTTTTGTACATACTAAGTCGAGAGTCATCAAAACTTTTTGCATAATTCCTTTCAATGTGGGGTCCACTAAATATCACTTGAAGTTCATGTGCTGCTTTGTTAGCTATTTCTCGAGTTAGCTACAGGGAGTCATCCACTTGTCCAACTGATACACATCTGCTATATTTAAATTTCTTTATCTGATATTCTTGTCTTAATTTTTGTAGTTTTAGTGACATATCATTAACATATCACACAATTCCATAGTTTAGACATATTTAAAAGAGCTGTACAATTATCACTATAATCAGTTTTAGAACATTTTCTTCTTTCTTGGACTCATCATTATTTGCTTGCCCTAACCTCCCCTGCCATAACCCTAAGAAGCTACTAATCCAATTACTGTCTTTATAGATTTGCCTGTCCTGAATTTCAGATAAAGAAAAACATATAAAGCACACACAGCATAGAAAAAACCTAACAATAGCAAAATAAAACCTTGAAAAACATCAGTTGAAAAGAAAGCATACAGTAATAAAAATCAGAACAAATTTAAAATGGATCTAAAGGGAGAGCCAATGATAAGTTGTTTAATTTTAACATAACTTTATCTATATTAGCTCATCATCTCTAATGCACGCTATCTGATAATAGACTGTTAATGGAGGATTCACAGGAAGCTTAATTCATGTGGTCACTGCAAGTAGAGCTTGGGCTTTCACTATCATTCATAGATTTATGCAAACTAGTGCCTTAGAATTTAAGCTCTAATACTGATACCTCCTCCAGTCTCAGATTTTATTATTTACAATCCTTGGATCACACACTGGCTGATACACGTCGTTTGTGTAGACTTATCTGACACCTGACTTACATGGGTGTTTGTTTTGACACAAATCTTTAAGACACTCCACTCTATACTCTTTCTGCTTTTCAACAACCATCTGATTTCTTCACCATACTTTGCTATAGCACCCGTATCTTCAGTAATCTCTTCCTGAGAGCAAGTATCAAGGAGCGGTCACATTATAGGAACCAATCGTTCTTAGAATAAGGCCACGATTAAGTGAGAGCTAAAAAGTCATTCATACATCTAAGGTTTATATATGTCCCAGGTCTACTTTAGAGACATTATTGTTATTATATTGGGGAACATTATAATCATATGATATTATTAAAATCCTAAAAATACCTATGATCCATTCAGAAAAGGCTAATCACTCCCCCAATCACCTCACTCTTAATTCAGTCCTTTGAGGTAACATTTTAAGAGACTTGTATGTATCATTCCACTGACATGCGATTCCAGGAAATGCCTAGCATGGTATATGCATGCCAGAGGTCTGTTGGGACCTACTCTTGAGTGGCATGGATGTATGGGAGAGGATTTAGCCAGAAGGAGAAGTTGAATTGCAGTGTAGTAGACAAGAAGGTCTCTGACCACTACACAAGGAGTTCTGGAGCTTTCCTGCATAGGAAGTTAGCCAGCCCTTGGATAGACCAGTCTCTGCATGTATGATATCCTTCATCAAGGGTTGGGCACACTCTTGAGCCAAGGGGCTCCTCTTAATGTTTTTAGAAACCATTGGGTTGGTTCTGACTCCAGTAAGTAAACTGGAACAAAGCACCGCCTAGTCCTGTGCTGTCTTCATTAGGGCTATTCTGATTGAGCCCCTTGTAGCAGACACTGTGTCATCCATCTCATTAGGGATCTTCCTCTTTAGGTGCTGAACCTCTTTACCAAACCTAATGTCCTCCAGAGACTGCTTCCTCATGAGAACATGTTCAAAATACATGAAGTAAAGTCTCATGTGAATCCACATTTCTGAGAAGCATTCTGACTGTACTTCTTCCAAGACAGATTTGTTGGTTCATCTGGCAGTCCACGGTATAATTCCTCACTAATAGATCCATTTAATTTGATTAACAAACCATAAAGCCCTGAAGATATCACACAAAGCCTTTATCTTTAGGAAGATTTTCATTTAGTCAGTCATGAGGCACAGGGCTATAATGACAGAAATTGAAGCTGGTGTGCTTCCATGTGGGCAAGTATCTCTGTGGGTGCCAGTTCTGAGGCAAAACCAGTAGCAGAGAAAGTATTAGGTACAGACTTCATGCTCCCCATCCTTTCAACCTGTACACTTCAGAGAAACACAGGGATGGAAGAGGTGACATAATAAGAGACGATGTAGTTCATGGTGAGCTGACTCTCAAGCCACTTCAGAAAATCAATGTGACCTTCCGTCTATCCTCATAACCCATCCATTTACCCGTCCTCTTTAGGTGCTCAACATTTCATCCACATCTACCTCATCTAGTACTATATCATCTTTGAAAATAAAGAAAAACAGTTTGTCCATGAACTATGGTGCACCATATCTATTTTCCTCATCAAGTGCGGACCTCTCTTGTAGTGAAAGTGGGAATAGCAGCCCTAGGGGGATGTCTGGGACTTTATAGCATGGACTTCTTCCCCTGCAAGCTGCCCAAGCAAGTCACAGAGCCGAGGCCCAAGAAGCCCTCCTGACCCCAACAGCAGATGTGTGCAAACATCCTATGACGTCTCCTCTGGGGCTCAGGGAAATGAGGGACAGAAGAAAGAGTCCCTCAGGCCTGTGAGACACTGCAATCACACATTTCAGAGTGCGGTGGCATGAGGCCACTCTGATTGGGCTGTCCTGATTCGGAATCCAATAGACGGGACCAATTAAGACCACCGCATTCAAGCACAGAGATGTGAATACTGTTCAGAAAGAGCTCTGTGATCCTTGGAGGCGGTCAAGACTGCCATTCAGCGGGATTTGAAAAGTTCATGAAATCTGGGCTAATTACCTAGTGTTGCACAAATTATCTCAAGCTTGGATCACTGAACACACACACACACACACACACACACACTCACTCACTGCCATCGAGTTGATTAACTGCCTCTCTGGTTTTCCAAGACTGTAACATCATTTGAGAGTGGAAAGTCCTTATCCTTCTACAGAGGCTGGAGCTTCTGAATTTGGGTTAGCAGCACCACCTGTAACCACTATGCCACCAGACCTCCTGCTTAAAACAACACACATGTCTTCTTTCATCCTCCCTGTGGATAGGAGATTTGGCAGTGGATTATCTGAGTGGTTCTAGCCCTGGGTGTCTTGTGAGGTGTCCATCAACATGTCATCTGGGGCTGTAGTGCCCTCGAAGCTGTCTGGGCCTGGAGATCTGTTTCCAAGTGGACTCAATTATGAGGTGCTGGCCCTTGGCAGGAGACTTTGGTTTCTCCTCACATGTGTCTCTCCAAAGGCTGTTCACAGTTTATGTCAAGGTGGCTGACTTCCCCAGACTGAACGATTCTAGCGAACAAGCTAGAAGCCATCACGTCTTTCTGACCTAACCTTGGTGGAAATAAGGTGCCTTTGTGTCTGTGAAGGCCTGCCAGGTACCCAGGTTGGCTTTATTGAATGTGGGAGGAAGCTCCACAGGACATAACTCAATTGGAGGTCATCTTGAAGGCTCACTAAAGCAATGTTCTTTCACCTATATTGGTGATGCTAAAGACATTTTGGATCTTTTCTGTGTCCTCTGGAAGAGAAATGGTTGAGCATGCACACTGGTTCAAAGCCAAGGACTAGGCAGTCACATACTTTAAGAAAAGATATCTACATCATCCCTTCTAAACATCTATTTTCTCATCTATAAAGTGGACACAATAATATCCCATTATAAGGTTGTTGTGAAGGAACACAACTTCCTAGCTCCCATCCCTTCCTCCCTTCCTCTCAGGATCATCCTGCAATGGCTGAAGGATGAAGTTCAATGACTCCAGGTGGAGGGGGGACTTCACCCCGACTGTTCCCTCTCCTTGCTCCCCTACTTCCCACTGCCACACCAAAGGAAGAAGTAGGCCTTAGCATGTCAGCTTTCCTTTGCCCTTAGGGAGTGTCTCTTTCTGAGACTTAATAAAGTCAAGATATGTGAGAAGCGCTGCAGCTCCTTTATATCTTAATTAGCAATTAATTAAGTGGAGGTGCTAGTGTCTGGGATATCTGACAGACTGGCTCAATAATTATCTTTCACTATTATTACTAATGGAAAATGTGGTCAGGGCGGCTCAAGTCTTCCCAGAATCTTAGGTTTAATTGAATGACCTGGTAGAGAATCAAAATGAGCAGCCTGCCCTTTCCACATTGTTTTATTAAAAATATTTTGAAATTTGATGGTGCCCTGCACTCGGGAGCTTTTGTGGCCTATAATGGCTGTGATAGTAACTAGGCTTAGAAGAAGCTTGATGGTGCTGCCTCCAGGTTGGAGGTTACATCCAGGAAAGCACACACGCACATTTAGATGGCTGTACAGGCTGCATTCAGTAACACCCCTACCAGCCACCACACCAGAGAAAGTCTTGGTTTGGAGCCCAGAAGAGGACACTGCTATAAGGTTAAAGCTGGAGATAGACAGGGAGCTTTTCGGCTTGTTTTGTATAGTTTTAACTACTGCTAAAGTGATGTCTAGGAGTCCTGGTGGTGTGTATAGGGTTACATGTAGTGCTATTAAATGCAAGGTCAGCAGTTCAAAACCACCAAACACTCTCTGGGAGCCAGATAAGGCTTCCTATTCCCCATAAAGAGTTATAGACTTTGAAACCCATGGGGGCAGCTCTTCTGTATCACTGTGACTCAATAGCCATGAGTGAGTAGTGGCTTTTCACACCTCATGCATAGGCTTGGTTCCTGATGGAGACACCTCATGTGTAGCCACCACTCCATCTGCCAGTAGAGGCTGGCATGTTAGTATGAGGCTGAGTAATTTTCTCTGTAAAACTTCCCAACTAAGCCACACTAGGTAGAAAGAGCTGCTGATCTACTTCTGAAAATCAGTCCATGAGATCCCTACAGATGACAATGGCCCAAATCCTAAGTGAAGGTGCGGATGGCACAGGGCCAGGCCATGTTTTGTTCCCTCTAGGTTCCACGGTTGCCACCACTCGGGGGTTGATGATATAAACTAACCACAATTTAGCCATCTCATCCTTGGTTTTGGAAGCCCCCATCTACCAGGGGCAGCAAAGACCCAAGTGGATGATGGCCAATGGAATCCAGGGCTACAGATTGGCTTGCAGGGTTGAGTTCTCTGCTGGGGATCCAGAGGAGAGTGAGCTGGGTCTGGCCTCCTTTGTATTCTCAGTTCACAGGCTGTCGTGCAACCATAACGAGACCTCAGTCTTGGAGAGCTCACTTGGGACAACTGTACAAAATCTATATGTTCAATGACCTTTTCAGTGCAGAGCAAGCTGCTCAGTGTAGCTGCAGAGGATCATTTTGAACAGAATAAGGGTTTGTCTCTGCTGGCACTCATGTCTGTGTGTACGAATTGTATAATATCTCCTGCACTTCGTGTTTCCACGGTACCATTACCTCCAAATGGGTGGCATGCATGGGCCCTCACACTCTGTCTACGTGAGTCAGAGATCGGCTCCGGATAGCTGGCAGGTTTTGAACAGGGTCAGTAGGTAGCTTCAACAGGCAACGTATTAGGTCTAACAAGGGATGGGAGATCAGCAGGGCAGCACCTATTTAGTGAGGCTGGAAGATTCCAGCTCATCCTCAGGGCTTTGAAGGCTTCCTTCCACTGCTTGTGTGACTGCTCTGCCCTGCTGATGAGTGGCTCTATTGGAAGGACCAGGGCTCCCTTTCCATCCCAGGCTGCACCAAGTCTCTCGCCTGTATCCTGGGGCTTTGAGTGGATTGTTTTTGCTGAGGTCCCTGATCAGCATGCCTTATACCTGGAATCCTACAGCGTAAAACTACAATCTAATAACCCTCTGTGGAGCAGATGTAGCGCATGAAAAAAGGATTGGCTGTGAGCTCCCTGTCTTAAAGTCAAACTAGTGCATCAAGTGTTAGAAGTCGTTCTTTCTAGGTGGTTTTCTCCCCTTTCCCAGATTTCTTTGTGTGGTTTGACTTTTCTATGATGTTTATATGTACTGCTTTATTGTTAAAACAAAGAACCTTAAAACAAAACTTGTTCTGTCAAGCCAATGCTGACTCATAATGACCTCCTGTGGGTTTCAGAGGCAGTAGTTTTTGGTGGGAGCAGAAGGCCTGATCTATGTCCCGTGGCACTGCGGGGAGTTTTAAACTGCCGAGCATGGGGATCACAGGCCCGGCATGCAACCACTACACCAGCAGGACTCCATTAAATGAACCCCCAAAGGAGACATTACTTGTTCCTGCACCATCTCCATGCTTGGCTGTGATCCATAGGGAGTCATGGGCTGTTTTGGGGAAGCAGATCTCCAGGCCGTTCTTCCTCATCTATTTGATCTGGAAGCTCCATTGACACTGGTTCAACTTCGTATCGAGCCCTCACAGATAGAAAGTGCATGAGGTGCATTGGCAGGAAATGGAACTGGCTCTTCCACAAGGAAGGCAAGAATTCTGTCACTAAACTGCCATTGCCCCCATGTATGTTGCTTTAGGGATAATAAAAGAAAAGTTATTCTGAACACTGATGAACTCTGATTATAGCACTTTTAAACTTTTCTTTGACTTGTTTGTTCTCTCATCCATACACTTTGTTTTATAGCGAGTCCTCTTAGATTCACAGAAAAAGCATACCAGAAGTTCAGAGCATTCCCATACACTCTTTTCTTTGCTGCACAGTGTCCCAGAGTGCTGGGGGTGATGTGTAGGTTGCTAACCCAAAGATTGGCAGTTCAAACCTACCAACTGTTCATTTGCAGAAAGATGAGGATGCTTGCTCCGTTACAGATCTACAGTCTCAAAAACACCATAGGCAATGGGTTTGGTGCTTTAGTGGGGCACAGTTGCTACAATAAATGAAGCAATATGGATACATTATTATAGTGAGACCCTAGGATCACTGTCTCCTCCTGACTTTATTAAGAGTTACAGCAAAGAGCCATACATTTATGTGGGAAAAACAACAATCACAACAAAACAGCTCCATCTTTATTTTCACTAACTTCTAATGGCAACTTAGCAAGTCCTTTAATCCTGAGTGCAAACAGAAAGTCTCTGCTGTATTAGCAAAAGTTGTCATTTTGTCACCAATAGAACTCACAAATATTTTTATATCTCATTACAGTTGTTGTAGATATGTTGAAATATGCTTCAGCTTATTACTACTTCAGAATTACAGTAGTTATTAAACCTGCCTGCAGATCTTGTTATTTACTATGCTAATAAACAAGCACATATATTACCATACCATAAATATGGTGGTTGTCTTCTTGTTCTGTTTTATTTTAGGTATTTTGATAACTGAATTTCTAGGAAGAAAACAAAGCTTCCTCTGTAATCTTATATATATTTCATTTTCCACAGTTACATGATTGTGCTGAGAAATGGATTCAGACACTTCACCAGACTGCCAAAGGGGTCCATGGCATAAAAAAGGGTGCAGACCCTGGATGATGAGAAGACGGCAGGAATCGGCATCAGTTGACATGACCTCCTCAAAACCCACTGATGTTGCATCGATTCATAGCAAGCCCCACACACAGCGTTGGGCCACCCCTCTGAGTTTCTTTGTGGGAAACCTTTGTGGGAGCAGTCTCGTGCATAAGCACCACCTCACAGGAGTCCTTTGACACAGCCCAGACCCTGGGATCTTTGTGCATCATCCTGTTTCATCTGCAAGCTCCGCTTCTGAGGAGAGTGCCGCCATTATCCCCCTTTGCCGAGCAGAACTTCAGACACAGAGAGGTGAAATAACCTGGCCAAGGCGGGTCTAGCTGGCAGCATGCACAGGGTCACTCGGTTTCAGTCAGGACCCAGACAGCCTTCTGTGTCTTTCCCTGAGCTCAACAAATGTGCGGTGATTTAATGTAAGACATCAGGGAGAGGAGTGTGGCCCAGCCATTCACTGCTGCCTCCGAGTTGGATGGGGGTGTTTGACTTTCCCTGGTCAGAGTGCATATACCTCCAGGGCAGGGTCCAGGCAGCTTTTATTCCTCCCAAGTCCCTGAGGGAGTGGAATTAATGCATTACCTTTTTTTCTTTTTTGGCATTACCTCTTAAACACTTGATTGTTGAATAAACGCTATACAAGTTTGGCTACTAAAAGTAAGTCTCCCCCTCTCCCCCACATATACACCTCCTGTTTATATCCTCATCTTTAGCGAACATTTCAAAGCAACATGAATTACAAAACAGAAGACCCTATTGAAAAGATTGTGACACATAACAAACAATTCTAGAGGCTGAAGTCAAACTCTTCCTTAGAGTTTCCAAGATTATAATATTTTGTTTGCTTGTTTGTTTGTTTACTGCAAAAATAGCCTCATCTTTCTCCTACAGAGAGGCTGGTGGCTTTGCATTGCTAGTCTTTCTCCTTTGGGACCAATACAGCTATTGTTTTGTTGGTTTGTTTTTGTAAGTGTGACTTGGGTAAAAATTTCTACCATAAATAGGTTTTCCATTCGGCAAGTCATGTACATTTTGTTCAGTGGCATAGATTGCCTACCCTGCAATGGAGCAACTCTCTTCCCACTTCCTCCCTGTGGTCCCCATTTCCACTCATTCTTTCTCATTTCTCTCTGCTTTCTGAGCTTAGTCCCAGGACAAATGCTGCCCCTTTGTACTTCTATGGCAGATTGCCCTAAGGAATGAAGCCCTCCCCGACATTCCTATTCACCCTAGGAGCCTGCTGCTTGCCCGAAAGTTGAACCCTGGCAGAAAACTGCATTCTAGGCTTGAAGAATGTATAAGGACCGTACTCTTGTGGGTCCCACCAGCTTCTATCCAACAAAGAAGTCGAATCTTTGTTATTGTGCTGAGATTTGTCCTACCTCTTTGCCCATTCGACATCTCACTCTAAAATTCACTGACCCTCTAGAACTGCATCTCCAAATCGATAAACTTCTCCAGGACAGAAAGCCTCCTTGTTGTCCCGAGGAGCATCTGAAGGGTTTGAACCTAACACGGAATGCACTTTGCCACCAGACTTCCCTCTCTAGGACCTCTTTTCTGAACAAGCCTGTGGTCGTAACCAGAGACCATCTAGCTCTTTGGGTCTCAGGCTAATTGTTCCTTTGATTTTCTCCAACCTTCTATGCTCCCAATTAGGAAAGACCAATGGTGACACCTTAGATGGCCATTCACCTTAGACCAGCAGGTCTTAACCTATGGATCACGACCCCTTTGGGGATCAAAATGACCATTTCCCAGGAGTTGTCTGATTCATAACAGTAGCACGTTATAGTTATGAAGTAGCAATGAAAAAAATTTCATGTTGGGGGGTGACCACACATGAGGAATTTTATTAAAGGGCAGTGGGAAGGTTGAGAACCCCTGCCTGAGACCTTTGTTGCTTGTCTTTGTCACTATGCTAGTTGACTTCTGCAGAGCTACTCTAGTAGGAGAGCTGTCCCTCCACTGGCAAGGAATTCTGCCCCCTCCCCCGCCCATTATTCTTTCTTCCTCTTCTTGGCTCTACCTTTCATTCCTGCCTCTTTTCTTCCATCCAAAGGAAGTGGGGAGTTCTGGTAGGGGGACTGACAAAGAGGAATGCCTCATTACCAGGAAGCCTCAGGTGTCTGTCTGGTCCTTAAATGATCACCAAATCTGGAACACCACATTGGAAGGGCACCCCTCAGAGAGCACTTAACTGGGTCTAATTGCATTTGGTAGACATCAATCAGCAGGGTAATTTCCTGTTGTCAGATATGTGCTCTCCTTAGTGAGAGAAGCCATACATGAGGCCAGATAGGAAAAGAAAAGGCCTGAGACCTGACATGAGCCCTGATCCCCTTTCTACCTGACACAGAGCTCCACCTCATCAGGGGGTGGACAGAGAGGGATCTTTCTCTTCTCCGTCAAAATGACTCTTTGGGGGCAGGTAATGGGCTAACACAGAGCTTAGCTGACAGAGAGTGACCTTCAGGCCTGGAATCTGAATATATTTCTTCTGATGGTAGTACTCAGGTGCTCCTCAAAGATGGCCAATTTCCTCTCAAAGGACCTGACCCAGTGCTCATCAGTTTTTACAACGACTCCAGGAATCCCTGTCCTCTCAGAACAAGTTCAGCTTTAATTTGCTCGATATCATCATCTCCCTTGGATCTTCAATTAAGGGGGGAGGGCAGTTGCCAGAGTGATGAAAGATCAGCTTCCCAGCATTTGATGAAGAATAGCCCTCTGGGTCTCTTTGGGCTGTGAGCCAAACCCTGCTTCTGCCCCATCAGTCAACCTGGAGCACTAAGACCAGAGGACTCAAGCGCTGTAGGCAGGAAGTGCAGGTAGAATCTGAGTCCATTTTCCTTGACAGAGGTCTGTCTGATCAGGCATATCTGTCCCCAGAACCTGCTGCTGTGGCCCATGAGCTGGGCCTGGAGCAGGTGCGGAGTCACCCAGAGAAATGGGACATGAATTCAATCAAGAATGGGGCGCAAAAACACAGTGAGGGTGTGGCTATCACTTTAAGTAGCATGATTCATTTTCAGGATGAGACTCTCCACATGCAAAATAGAGAGAACCCAGGTATTTAAGAAATGGGAATGGAGGGGGGTGGTCATGATGAGTGGGGCTTGGTAGGAGACAAAGGTAGACGCTTAAGCTCTTCTGGAGGATCCCAGGAAGTAAATGCAATGATGCAAAGAGAGTCCCTCCATGGGGTCATTATTGGGCTGGAGGATCCGAATTTTCTCTCCTCGATGAGCGCTGTCACCAGACGATGGCAGAGATGCCTTGTGGGAAATGGCAAGGAGAAGGCACAGGATTGCGTGAGTGTGGTGTAACCCCTCCTTGAGCTACAAGTTCTGGGCTAGAGAATCTCAGGACAAGCAGGGCCTGTGCACAGGTCAGGTAAGAGAAGCCCGGGGAAAAAATAGGTAGAGGACATTTCCCTTACAGATGATATCTAAATGTGGAGGCAGAAGACTTTAACTGAACCCTGCCAATTGTGGGCTAACAAAAAGTCCAAACCGGTTACCGCCCAGTTGATTCTAACTCATAGCAACCACGGGGAACCGAGTGGCACTGCCTCCCTGGGTGTGCAAAGCTGGGGTCTGCAGGAAAGCAGACTACCGCTTCTGCCTCTGGCCGAGTGACTGGTGGGTTGGAACTGCCGATCTTCCAATTAGCAGCTGGATCTGTGACCCAAAGCAGGCTCTGAAAAGGGAGGATGGATTTTCTTCCATTGAAACTCTAGCTTACTCCTGGGGGTCCTAGTAAACTGGGGTGGGGTAGCTCAGTGTTCTGTGGAGGGCTCTCTTTCGTGACGGGTGGGGTGATTTTTCCTGGGATGAGACTGTCCATAAAGGGCATATGGCAACCTGGCTTCCTTCTGCCCTGTACCGTATCTCCACCCCCAAGCATCTAACACTGAATATCCCACACCCCCAAGCACACACATTCCCAAATGTGGGGAGGTGGGGAAGGTTGGGAACAGGGTGCTTGTGGTTGATGCAACTTTTCTTTGCTCATAAGGTAGCCCCTGTTCTCCTAGAATATAAAGCAAAGTGTTGGGGCCTCCTAGAAGCCCTCCCACAGCATCTGAGTTGGCTTGCTCTGGGTGGTGGTGGATAGGACAAGGAGACCCTCCCGGGGTTAGAGAAAACCAGGCTTTTCACATTTCCACCCTCTTGCATTTATGTTTGAGGCGACACTGTGAGATCCTGGCGAGCTCAGAAAGTGACTCTTTTATCCCAGCCGCCCCAGGAGGGCCTGGTGCCTGGTGGGTACTCAGTAGACATCCGTTTTGAGCAATGTGACAGTCTCGCTTTGAGAATGGTCTGAGGGGTGCTTCCAACAAATTCTCATTCATCTAACAACAGTCCTCTGTTTGTACCCTCCCCAGAAAAGAACAAAAGAAGAAAACATTTACTGATCACTTATTATCTACCAGAACGGAAAATCCCTGGAGATGAAGAGAATGAATCAGAGTGGCCTCCTGCTCTCCAGAAAGGGGTTCACAGTTCCGCAAAGAGCGAGAGTCCCACGTGACTGGCGCCGAGAGTCGTGTGCCGCTCTCGGCATCGCTGTGGAAACCCTGAACGCAGCCAGCAGAAGGCTCACAGAGAGCGGCGGCACGAAGTACCGGAACTGGAACAAAGAGTCTCCCGCGGAGAGACCTTGCTGCGCGAGGACTTGGTGGCTGCTGAATCTTGGAGTAGGGATCTATTTCCCCAAGATGAGGTTGACGGGAACCCGATGCCCTCAGACTCGCTGCATTGGCGTCCTAAAGACACCTCCCGGTCCTCTGCTGGGCATGCGCTTGCTCCTTTAGTGGCTTGCCTTCAGGCCCAGGGACCCCACGATTGCCCTGGAGATCGCCTCATCATTGAGTCCGTCTTCAGCTTACGCTGACACGCTCCTCCGGCTCACAGAGGCTGTGCCTCAGATCCCTGCACCCGAAGCTGTGGGGCTTTCCGCTGGGGAAGGAAGGAAGGACGCTTGGGCAGGCTTCACCCCTCCTTGCAGCCTCGCTTGGGGGCTGGTCCTCCGTGGCCTCCCCATCAGGACTTTGGACCAAATGAATACACAAGGCAACCTTCTAGACTCACTCTGCCCGAGTTCGACTCACATCGTTTGAGGGGGGACGCCAGACTCCCCAGAGGGCCAGGCATGCCAGATCCTGAGGTTATAGGGGAGAAAGGAAAGGTTTTCAAATTCATTTCCTTTCTCTGATGGGGCTGACAGGCTTATCCAAAGCAGCACCCCGTGGACAGAAGCGAGGTGGTAAGGAAGGGAGGACCCCGCTCTTGGCTCACTGCGATGGCAGCCCAGCTCCCACAGGTGCAGAATGCTGGCCTGTAGCTGGACAGTTAGTGCCATGGGAGCGCAGGCAGCTGCCTGATTCTGCTCGGGAAGAGTAGGCCCAGCGTTTCTCTTTGCTCTTCTTTTTCACGCCCCCAGCCGCTCCCTTAAAATCCACCCACAGCGATTCATGTCACTTAGGCCCCCAGCATTTCTGCCTCTTCCTCCACCGCACATTCCTCACGGGACTTCCAGCCTCCATTCTCAGCTCTCTCCCATCCATCCTCCACACCGCTCCCAGGAGGATTTCCCTAAGCAAACCCACTCAGGGGATAATTCCTTCTTAACTTTCACAAGTTCAAAGTTTTTTGTTATGTCCACTGCCCTTCATGATCTGGCCCCACTGACTTTCCAGAACCTTCTCTCTGAGTCACTCACTCCCCCCTCACCCCATCTCTTCCCTGTCGCTTAATGGCATTCAGCACAACCCCAGCTCCGCTGCCCCCTCTTCCTGGGCTTTTGCATCCACCGGTCCAACTGCCTAGAGTCCACTGCTCAGATAATGTGCCTTCTCCAGGACCCGCTCTTCTGGAAAGACCTCCTGACACCCACAACAGCTTGGCTGCCACCCCTCTCCTTCAACAGGGCCCTCTCAAACCAACCCTTTTCAAGGTGTGTTGTAATCACTCACTTTGTAAGTCAGAAAATGCTCAGTGCCTCGCTGGGTGTGCTGAGTCCCCTAGAATAAGGGTCAAGCCCCAGCTCTCTGCTCATATTGCATGGAGACATCCTTTCCCTGGGTTGAAGGAAAATGCCTGAATGCAGCTGGCTGTAGGAGGCGAGAAACTGTGTGCTCAGGGAAAACAAACAAGTGATTAAGTAATGGCAGGCAAGTACTTCGAAGAGTCCTATCTAAATAGAATAAAAGGAAAAGTGCCTTTCAGTACTGATTAACCACAGCTGAGAATTAAAGATCATTTGTAACAAATCATTACAGTCAACTGATTAAAAATGAATGAGTTTGTACAGAGAACCATTACTGAATCTGGGGCTGAAAAAAAAAGTCAATTTAAAGCACATTATTAACACTAGGCTCCCACCCTGTGTACACATTGCTCCCCGAAATGGAGGAAGAGCATGGACTGCAGTTCCGGTTCACCTTGGGACGCCAGGTCTTACACCTTCTTCTGTGAGGTTGCTCCAAACTTTCAAATTTCCCCTTTTTTTTTTTTTGATGGGGAAAATGATACCATCTCTGTGAGCTTGAACCATGCAAAAATCACTGAAACTTGATCAAAAAGGAACTACTGAAGTGGCAATTTCATATGGTTCAGCCTCATATTTCCTAAGCCAGGATGTTGTGGAGATCAAAATGCGATAACAGCTGCACACTAGAAGATGCTATACAAAGGAAAGGTATGCTGGCAGCCACTCCCAGCCCTGTAGTAGGCCTGTGGCAGGCGGAGGCAGCACGGCTCTCAGCTCAGGGCACTTGGAGTCAGCCCTGGGAACCATGACCCTCCTCCATTTGCATTCATTAATCTTAGGTTGAAGAAAGAGAAAGGAAAGAGACGAAGAAAAGTCAATGAATTCCTCTGACCCCAAACCAGACTGCTCTTCTCTCAGTCCTGCCTGTCTATAAGGACACTGTCAATACAGTAGGTTTAGAAGGGGGACTAGGTGACATTGGATGCACTCAGCCTCCCTCCAGCTCCCAGTGCGAGACCCCAGATCAGATCTCCCCTCTAACCTCTCTCTGAGGAAAGTTCCTGATCAGAGAGCCTGGCACGAAACGCGTCCTCAGTAAATGTCTAGCTAATGGATGAGGGGAGGCGTGAGCGAGCCCGCCAACCTGCTCAACACTGCCTTCGCTTTTGCCACCTGACAGCCTGCACAGAAGAGAGAGACACTCCAGGCCCACACCCCATGCCATGGAATTAGCATAATCACTCTGCATCTCCTGATTAGATACAAACATTGACAGGCAATTTCTTCATAATTACAAAATGCTTTGGAGGAGACAGCTCACTAAAACAGTGTCTACATGGCAGTGGTCCAAAGTATCTTTTACCCTTTCCTTACCGCATGATCATGTCTGTGATGTTTCATTCTCCAAACTGCCTTTTCTCAACTGTAGTGATGAAAAACTTATTCAGTGTTGACTTATTTTACTAAGTTTTCTCCCGTACTTTTGTCCTCATGTTGGCAACCATGCGCTCCCTTGGCAACCTTGCCAACGCATTCTCCTGAAGAACTATTGGAGTCCTTCTGAGACCCCCTGCCCACTAGAGCTTGTGGTCTGCCTGGACCGGGGAGGCAGGGATCAGGGGTGGCTTCCTGGATATGCAAACTATGCAATTGCAGAGGGTCTCATGGGCAGCCTTTGGTTTAGTGCTCTGCTATAGTCATACGAAATTATATATACATATATGTACATACATGTAATATTAAAAAGGGACCCCACACTTTGCTTTTATGCCAGATCCTGCAATGAATGTAATTTGTCCTGGAAGGGTTGGAGAGGGAAATATAAAGGATAAGAAAAACCGGGAAGCAGAAAGATCGATGCTACAGATTGGTAGATGGATAGGAGGTGAGGGTGGTGGTGGCAATGGCAGTGGTGATGGAAATGGGCAAGGTGGATTTAGGAAAGCTGTCAAGTAGAGAATGCAGCTTTCAGGGGAGCTTTTAGTTGGAGACACAGACTTTGGGCAAAGGAGTGTTGCTAAGAATCCTCACCAGGCTAGAACTGCTCTAGAGAGAATGGTTCCACCAAGAAGGCAAGATGTTAGCGATCAGACAAAGGAAGAAGATAGTGTGTCTGCTTGCACCAGCAAGCAGCCAGAGAGTGAAACTGGAAGAACCCTGGCCATTGTGTTAATGATCAGACTGGACTGTCATTTGTTTGTGTATTCATCTTCTCAAAGAGCGTTTATGTGGTTTTGCTGTGCAAGTTTGTGAGCTTCTTCAAAGATGACAATGATTCAATTCCTCTTCTGCAGGAGTCTTGATCCTTTAAGAAGAGAAAGGTGAATGCCAATGCACATGGATGCTGTGCCAAAGGTTGGTGTTACCTGCTCTGGGGGAGCGGTAAGGAGAACAAGCAAGGGTGGGGGAGACTGTCTGAAATGAGCAATGCTAGGACTAACTCTTGAAGGATCAGTCGGCGTCAGTCAAGCACAAGAGAATTTGGACAGAGACTGGCGCAAACAAGCACAAGGTAATGAAAGGCACCAAGGACATTTTTTTTTATAACTAATGAGAAGTTCACAAGGAGGTTTCAAAACGTCTGTGGAAAACATGTAATCAAAAGATGGTAAAAGTTTTCACCAAAGTTTTGAAGCCCTCTCATAATCCAAAGCAGAGGGTGCGAGGGATGAACAGCAGAACCAGCTGCTGAAAAAAATAAGCAGAATCTTGCTTATGACAAGGCTTAAATGTTACTGTTAAGAGGACTGACGTTAACTTCAAGCCAGGGTGGGAGCCCTTGAAGTTTCTCCAGCAGAGAAGAGACAAGAGTTAGATTTGGAAAGTATAAGGGCACGAATGGGTGTCGTTGTCATAGAGAAATGGATTCAAGTGAAGAGTGACCTCAGCAGATAGGCCAGTTAGGATCACTGTAGGGTCATATGAGTCAGGACTGACTGGACGGCAGTGAGTTTGGTTTTTTGAGCTTATAATTCAAACAAGGAGACTTGATGGCACTGCCAGCTAAGCTTTGTATTGCTAATGAGGTCAGCATTTCAAACCCACAAGTCACCTCTCAGATGAAAGATAAGGCTATCTATTCCAATAAAGATTTACAACCTCAGAAAACCTATACTGAGTTACTGTGTGCATGAATCAACTTCACTGCAGTGGGTTTATTATTCCGCAAAGGATGGTTAGAGCTCAAACCCAAGAAGAGAAAACACAGAGCAGGGGAGAGATTAGAAATTTATTCTAGAAATCAAATGGCTTGTACCCGACTCATTGGATGGAATGAAGGGGAAGAATCAATTGAACCTTTATAGGTTCCTGAGTTGGGTATTTGGGTTGATGATATTATCACTGACCCTGAGGGAAAATGAAGGAATAAAAAGGTAAGGTTTCGAGTTGAGTTTTGGATATTTGGGGGGGGGGGGGCATCACTGCCCTCTGGTGGAAGTAGGTGGCCCAGCCTTGCTCCTGGAGAGCTGCCGCTGGATTTGAACCACCAGCCCAGTGGGCCCCAGTCCCGCACACAACCACTACGCCGCTGGGGCTCAGTTTTGGATATTTTATGTTCGAAACCAAACCCACCCAACTCGGCGCTTTAGAGACAATGCCAACTCAAAGCAACCCTGTCAGACAGAGGTGCAAGGCAAGAGTGGGCCCCCAACACCGTGACTCTTAGGAGAGTAGAAAGCCTTTCTTTTGAGCTGCCGCTGATGGTTTCAAACTGTTAACCTTGTGGTGAGCAGCCCAAGGCATAATGTAGCGTGCCTCCAGGGGACCTGTTAGTATATGTCCAGTGGTAGCTTGTCCTAGAGTAGTGGTCAGCAAACTGCAGCTCGCAAGCCATATGCAGCTCTTTCAGTGGGAATGTATGGCTCTGAGGTAATAACACTAAAAACATTTGAAAGTTACTATTTCAAATCACGGTGATTTCTTCTGTTTGGGAAAAAAAAACATATTTAAGCCTCTTGAGGGATTTTAAAGTTGTGAGGAGGGACACGATGGGCTCTTTGATCTCAAGAGTTTGCAGACCCCTGTGCTGGAGGTTTGGAAGGCAATATAAGTATAGCTTGAATCTAAGGGTACAGATGACATAAAAAGAGTGGGACTCTCTGGAGAGCACCAACATTAGAAAACAGATGGAAGAATAGGATCCAGTCAAAGAGGGTGTTCCCATGGTGTTAGAAATTAAGCCAATGGATTACCATAATGGACATGTTTTAGGATTAGAAGAAAGGTGCTGATCCACTCCCAAACATGAAAGCCAACGAAAATCTTTCCAATGCAAACCAGTAGAACACTGGTCAACTCATTAGTTTTGTCCTCACAAGGGATAAATCACTAGAGGAGGACATGATGTATAGTAAAACAGAGAGGGAATGATGACAAAGAGAACTCTTGGTAACATGGATTGGCACACTACCTGCAACAATGAATTCAAACCTGTGTGCAATAATGAAGATGACATATGGTGAGAGCAAATGGTCACATTATTATACATAATGTCACCCTGAGCTGAAGTTAACTTGTTGACACCTTGTTTACTTTCTATCCTTATCCCTTCTTTCTTTATTCCCTTCTTTCCACCCTTCTCCGTCCCTCTCTTTCTTGCTGTTTGACCATCTATCTGGATACCAATAAGCTAAGAAGGAGCCATTGTAAAGGTAGAAGGAATACCAGTCTGGTACGTGGTTGGATTTTGGGTTTTAGGTTGGGCTGGTAACTGATCAGTCAGAGATTTAAATCCACTAGTCACTCTGTGATAGAAAGATGAGTTCAACTGTTCCTATAAAGGTTTACAGTCTCAGAAATTTTATATAGTCAATGAATCAGAATTCATTTGATGACAATGGGTGTTTATTATTATTATTTGCTGTCTTTCCTGTGAGATCACTGGGCAACTGGGAGAAGTATACTTTGATATATTGATGTTACCTTTGGATCATATAACATGTTTTGACCAGTGGATTTGAAGAGAAATTTGAAGAGTTATGGTATGATTCTGCCTTATCCCAACCCTCAGTCAGTATCTTGGGGATATTAAACAAACAAAACTTTTATTTTTGTAAACCATCAAAATCAGATATTATTGCTTGTGTGCAGCAAAGTAAAATTATGTTATATTTTCTGACTGTTACATCAGAAAAGAATAGTGTCTCAGAAATAAAGAAAACATTTCAAGAAAAAAATGAGTGGTCAATGGGGTCGAAGTGACAGAAAGGTAATTAGATGTAGCAATAGACAGAGTATTGATCTTAGTGGGAGCAGTTTCTGTGGTTTTGTGGAAGTTGATGTCAGATTGCTGTGAATTGAGGCAAGAATGAGAGGTGAGGAGTAGAGGTTGTAAGTGTAGATTACTCAGTTAATGTTTTTGACTGTGGAGAGAACAAAGAAAGAGGAAAGATAAAACATAGCTGAAGGGATAGATAGAGTAGAAGAAAGTTTTATTTAGGATAGGAGAGACTTGAACCTATGTACTGAAATGTGGAAGACCCTGAAGGAGATGAATTGATACAGAGGTTGCAGCAATGGGCTCCAGTATAACACTATGAGGGTGCAATATTTCATTCTATTATATGTGGTATTGCTGTGCATTGGAATCAACACAAAGGCTTATAACAAGAGCAACAGAGAATGAGGGTAGAAGCTTTGGTAGAAATCAGGAAACTGAAGATGCAATTAAGTATTGGCACTTATATATCTGAAAATGCTTTAACCTGTGATTCCTTGGCAATACTAATAATAATGTTGATGGTGATGATGGAGGAGCAGCGGCAGCAACAACTTATATGATGCTTACTAAGTGCCAAGTACTTCTTTATTGCTTTGCATATGCTAACTTGATTCATTGTCAAGGCAATTCTATGAGGCAGGCACTGTTATGATCCCATTATATAGAAGAGGAAACAGAGGCATAGAGAGTTGGACTTACTCACTGAAGTTCACATCTAATAAAGGAAAATGCCGGGATTCAAATCAAGACTGCTCAGTTCAAGGGAGCAGATCTTTAAGCCCCAAGCCAACCTTCCTCTGACAGAAGTACAGAATGGTGAGGAGCTGTCAGCACTGCCTGGGAAGATGGCATATCAGAGATGGGCCATACTGATCACAAATGAGGGATGCAGCAGAGGAAAATAAATGAAGAGAGAGATCTGCTTTCTTGGAGAATGAAATTGAATATTATGAGCATTGAGGGTGGGGTGGTTTCCTGGTGGGATTCTCGCTTTGTCTGCTGGAGACTGGGTTTTGGCTCCTGGCCCAGGCATGTCATGCACAACTACCAACTTGATGGCACCTAGCAATAGGGTAGTGGGTCAGGATGCAAAGTTCATATAGAGACTGGTGAAGCTGATAGATAAAATAGAAATGAAGGTTGGTTGGTTAGCTCAGTTGGTTAGAATGCGATGCTAATAACGTCAAGGTCGCGGGTTCAATCCCCGTACAGACCTATTTATCCCACCAGGGGATAAAGTGGACCTCTTTATCCCACCAGGGCAGTGATGCCACAAAAAAAATAAGAGAAATGAATATATATTAAAGAAAAGATATAAGCAGTGACCCACAGATGTTTCCATTTAGGACATCAGGTTGGTTTACTGCCCTCATCCACCATCAGTCAGAACAGGACTAGATCAGAAAAGGTGACCAAGAGGAGAGTGAAGGAAGGATACTAGAAGAATCAAAGGAGCAGAGGTGGAGAAAAGCAAAATCAGTTCCATGGTGTGCTTATTAGATGCCAAGCACTGGCTGCAAACTCAGAGGGGAAGACAGCGCTTTTTCAGAGAAACCCAGGTTGATGGGGAAGATGGGTATAAAGACATGACTTTGAGACAAGAGTGAGGTGCTAGAAATGGTGTGTGTGAAAAGATAAAGAAAGGCTGACCACAGAGGGTTGGGTCTGTGGGCTTAGAATCCATTAAATGAGAAGCAGAATTGCCAGCAATCTCCCAACTTCAAGATGCTCTCTCTTCACTGTCTCTTTGTGAAGATTAGGACACAGCTAAAGGGATGTGGAACTTACCTCCAACCTGGCCTACAGAGAGGGAGGCCTCAGGCCAGGGTTTCCTCTTGGGGTTCAAAGTTGGAGAATATTCACGTGATACCATATCTCCAGGAACCCATGAGTGGTGAGTCTTTCAGTGGGTATTTCAGAGGGTCAGTGGTCTTTCATCATGGTTGAGGCTGTGAAGTCTGTGGATTGTGCTGTGTCCATTGTCAGGCCTCCTTTGCCACCACCACAGAGTGTGGGATTATTTGGCATTCAGTTGTTCCTCCTATAGATCTTGTGTGCTTATAGATCTTCACCTACAGCCTGGAGAACAGTCTTCAGACTGCCACATCCTGCTGCATTTCAGAGCATCCTGCACATCCTGTGGTGTGGTTAAGGTCAACAAGCAATTAGGCAGAGATTCCGCACAAACCTTCAATGTCTATTTTGTTTCCATATGAGACTTGTTGTTGATCCTAAGTGAAAGGAATGAGGGAACCACTTTGCAAAGGGCTTATCACATCCTTCCTTCTTTCCTTTGCATGTTGTCTTCTTAGCTCATCCCCTGATTATCCACATAAGAGTTATCACTATCCAAGCACATACACCACAAATACAGTCTTAGAGAAGGCAGGAATCTCTCCATTTCCCATGTCCTCTAATTAGCTGACTCCTTCAGAAATACCCAGCAAGGCTCACTTAAGTATCTCTGAAACCAGCAACTCCTGCTGCTGTACCCGTCCATCAGACCAACATGACTAAATTGAATCCTGCTGAAGCCATTGTCTCTGGTTTCATTTTGTGTGAGATGCTAAGGCCCTATGGGACTGCTAACCACGTTCAAGACCACCAGTTGCTCTGTGGAGGAAAGATGAGGCCTTCTATTTCTGTAAAGAGTTAGTCTCAGAAACCCACGGGAGCAGTTCTCCCCTGTCCAGTAGGGGACACCGGTAGGCCACCATCAATTGGAGTCGACTCATTGGCCGTGAAGGCTAGGCACCTCGCCTAGGGAGAGTCTACCACTCTACTACCCTTTCACTTTCAACCGTTACCTTGGAAGGCGGTGGTGGTGGTGGCTGTTCGACACCATAGGCTCAATTTTGACTCGGTGACCCCTTGTGACAGAGTACAACTACCCCATGAGGTTTCCCTGCCTTTCCTCTTTTCTGGAGAGGATTGTGGGGGTCTTTCTCTAGCAGAGCTACTGGATAGGTTCAAACCACCGACCATTCAGTTAGCAGCTAAGTGCTTAACTGTCATGGCATCAGAACTCCGTCTACTGTTTCCTGCTCCTGAATGAGCCACTTATTGACTTTTGATGGGTGGAAAACTTGGAGAAGGAAAAGACAAAACAGGAATAGGTAGTAACGAAAGATCTTCCAAGAATGTCAAATTAGGACTGCAACTTGAAAAAGGAATAGCATGTGTTCTGATTCACAGACAGAGGAGGGAAGAGTGCTCTGGGCAGAAGAACAGTGTGTGTAAAGGCACCTGAAGCTTGGTAGGACCTGGCAACTGCAGGGAGAGGTGCCGTGCAATGAGACGAAAGCACAGGTGTGGGGAACATGGCGACTAGAAAGAATAATAGAGAGATGGATTTGTTCAATTGAAACAACCCTTTTCACTGTGAATTAAGGGAAGGTTTACAGAGAAAACCATCAGTAGTACATGCAACAATTTATACAGATTATGTTACGACTCATTGATCACAAGCGCTTTAGTGTACTACCATTCATCCTACTCCTTCCCTGTGTCTCCTGCTTCCATGCCTACTTTATTCTTTGCTACCCGAATGCCATCTTCAGACCAATGTCACACTTTTGCTCTTACATGGTGGATCATTCTAATACAGGGGTGAATTTGGTTCAATTAGTCCAATGGACTAATAGTTTCATTTGTCTTGCCATTCTCATCACTTTTTTCCCTCTGGATGGAGAGATAGATACCAATCATTGTATCTTAGAAGACTGCTCATGAGCTTTTATGATTTCTGTATTTTAAGACTTCTGTAGCTACTCACCAAACTAGGATGTAGAACATTTTCTTTGTGGAGCATATTATCCCAATTACCATAATGTCCCCTGAAACTATGGTCCTGAGCCCCAGGCTCAGCAACTCATTCACTCAAGGTGTTAGAAGTATATATAACTTCAATATGCTTGAGTATCTCTGAGAAATTCTGATCACTTTATTCCCTATATGCCTCACCACATTCATAGATATATTAGAAGCAAAGGTAGATATACATATACAAATATCCTCTGTCAAATCTATCTATCTATCTATCTATCTATCATCTATCTATCTATATATCATTACCAATACTTTTCCTCTCCCATCTGGTCAGCCAGTATGTCTATCTAAGGGCCTATTTGTTGATCATTACTATGGTGGATTGTGTGTATAACAATATTTACCCCTCTTGACTTTAACTCTTGCCAACCTCCCACTGTCTTCCTCAGTCTATATGGAATGATTTATTAAAGTCTCATTGTAGACAATGTAGAATGTTATATCTAAAAGAAAACTGAATTTGGTCTTGGCTTTGTATGCAATTGAGATCTATCAAGGAGTTTAAAATAAGAATTTTACATGATTAGATTTAGGTTTTCAAAAGCTAAACATGGATGCATGAAAGGTGGACGGAGGTGAGCCAAGACACAGAGCAGAGAGACTTGGTGAAGTGATGAAATCCCACTCTGGCAAGACCAAATTCTTGATGTTTATCTCCATAGTGGGCCACATGAACCAACAAGTGGGGACAAACTAGGCACATTCTCAGATAAGGGTCCTTCTCTGTATTCCCACAGGGAAGAATTTCATATGCTCCCTAGGTTGGAGACTCAAAACCCTCTTTCTGCACTGTCCTTTTGATAGGGGAGCAAATACAGCAGATTTTTCCTAAGAGTCCCAGAGACTTTTTCTAGGAAGGAAGAAAGGTGAATGGGATAGAAACTAGATGTGCTCTGCTGCCCCTGTACCTGCAAACAGCAAGAGGAAGCTCCTCAATAAATTTCTCCAAATATTACACACATTTTATTCATTTACTGATGCTCAGTTGGCTATAATGAGAAATGCACCAGCATAAGAAAGAACTGAAATCATAATTTCCCCTTGTCAATCTTTCTTCCTATCCCTGCTTCCACCCTTTCTCCCTTCTCCCCCTTTCAATTTTAAACCAAATTATTTGTGACCTTCTCCTCCCTTTAGGGGTTCTCCTTCTGCTAGTTACCTGTCAGTGGCTCTCCCACTGGTTTTACTTGAAGTTAAATTTTTGTTTAAATTAAAGAGAGATGGACAGGAGGCTTCTCTGTTGCAGGGAGCATCTGACAGTGAAGGTTAGGAGACATGAGGCTAATGAACTGCAGAATATTGGTTACATCTCACTTGATTACACTCAGAAAATGTAAAACCATCTTTTAGCCATGACTGGTCATTTATCTACTGGATTGCTCCGAGCAGCACCCCCACTCCCATTTATCTCCCGCCTTCAGGTTCTAGTCAAGGTTTCTAGAAATTAGTGATTCATCACTGAATACAACAACTACCCTGGGACCTGCCAAGCTAGGAAAAATCACTATGCCCCCATGCCAAGGTGCTGTCTCTTGGTGGTAATGTCTTCATGATGCTGGGGAATGCACAGCCTTAGAAAACTCAATTAATTTTGTGTGTGTGTGTGTGGCGGGGGTGGGGGGGTGGTTTCTCTGAGAACAATCAGAACCACATCTCTCAAGATTGGTTCCCATGGGTCTTAGTAGGCTTGTGGCTTTGGATCAGGACCTGAAAGCCACTCAGAGTCCACCTTGGTTCTTAGGCACATACATGAGAAGAAGCATTTGCCCTTAAGGGGATACCGACTCATGGTAACCTCATGTGTATGTTAGAGTAGAGCTGTGCTCCATAGTGTTTTCAGTGGCTGCTGTTTTTGACAGGAGGTTGCCAGGCCATTATGCCAAGGTGCCTCGGGAGGACTTGAGTCTCTTGCTTTTTGATTGGCACCTGAGAGTGTTAACCAGCTGCATGCACCACTTTGGGACTTCCTTTATACCTAAGATTCTTGATGTGGATGGGAGGGGAACTTTTTGTTCTTAAACCAGAGCTACAGAAGACACCAGCCACATGTGCAAAGTTGGGGGTCAGATTATGTATGCCTACAAAATACCAATAAACAACTGAAATGTACTATAATATTACCAATGGCATTTACAGGGGCATTCTAATTTACATATTAGAAATATTGATTTAAACTCATTGCTAAAAGCCTCACCATGGTTAAGAAGAAATCTGAGGGCTCTGAGATCTTTTACCATCTGACATACACACCATGAGTATCTCCCTTCTCCCCCTTTCAATTTTAGACCAAATCATTTGTGGTGTGTTAACCTGAGTTAGGTTATGTTATGTGGCATGTGTATGTGCATGCATACACATGCGTGTGCACACACACAGAGATTGAAATCAAACCAGTGGTCATTGAGTCACTTCTGATTGATGACAACCCCATGTATTCCAGAGGAAAAGCAATTCTTCTCCATAGGTCTGTGGTCACTCAAAAGTAAATGACCCAGTCTTTCCTCTGAGGCACCTTTGAGTGAGTTCAAACCTCTTGTCTTTTGGTTAATCCATGTCCTCTTATGAATCCTGTTGGAATTTGACAGACCATGTACTTCTATAATAGTTTTTACATTATCATTAATGAAATGTTACTTGTGTGGTAATATTAATTATAATTGTTCAACATTTTTCCCATTCTACTAGGTCTCCTTTCTTTTGGATGTGAAAAATATCCCATTGGTTGGGCAGGTAGCTATCTTCTGAATATCTTGGCAGAGTTAAAGGAGGCTTCAGTTTGCTGAAACATCTCAGTTGGTATTTTGTCAATTCCTAGAGCTTTGTTTTCAAAGAAACCACTCCCTTCAGTGTGGCTTCGACTTGTTCCTTCAATCCCATCAGTTCTAGGTCATATGCTTCTACTGAAATAGTTGAATATAGACCAATTCCTTTTGGTACATTGAGTCTGCATAGTCTTTCCATCTTCTTTCAAAGCTTGCTATGTCATTTAATGTTTTGTCTACAGAATTTTTCAATGTTGCAACTCAAGGCTTGAATTTTTCATTTCTTCTAATTTGAGAAATCCTGGACATTTTCTTTCCTTAATATTTTATATTGTCTTCCAGCATTGTCTTTAAAGTTTACTGCTTCCATTTTTTTACTTCACTGTGCCTTTTTTGCTTTCAATATGCAAGAGTGAGTTCCAGGATCTCTTGTGACATCCATTTTGGTCTTTTCTTTCTTGCCTTTTTATTGACAATGTGTGCTTTCCTTATGTAGAATGCCCTCCATATCGTACCACAATTTACCTGACCTTGTACCACTCATGTTCAATGTATCAAACTCAAGGGCAGATTATTATGACATTGTCCACCAGGGAGGGAAATTTATCACAAAGGAGAGGTAGAAACAAAATTTTTGGAAGATGGGAAGCAGGCAGACACAGGATCATCCATTTAGAAAAATAGAGAAAGTCCTTTCCAAAGAAGAAATCAAAAAGCTGCATGTAAATTTTGAATATAGGAAAGGCTCAGGAAATGGAGACTCTAAGCACTTCTAAATAGTGGGGTGGAAGTGGAAGCAGACAAGAGAAGCAGGTGTAAGTATCTATAAGGAACATTTAGATAATCCCAGGTTTCCTTGCCTGTTCCATCCTTTAAGATACCTTTCTACCCACACTTCTTCAGAGGATGAGGAATTTACTCTCTGAAGACACTCAGCCAGGTGACCTGGACTTAAGGACACTGAGCACAGATAATAATTGTGAAGTAATGAAGACGGACATTAAGTGAAATTCTATATAGAGAACCATATATCCCCACCCAAGATCTTCTCTCCCTTCAGAACTATGCTACCCTTACCCCTTTGGGAGGGGAACAGAAGAAGTGTTCAGAAGAAATGAAATATCTCCCAGTCAATCCACCAAAATGACAATGGGTTACCCTAACTAATTTTGCTATAGTCATTAAAGCATCTCCTTAGTCAGTCCTCACACTCGGTATGTGTGTGCATATGTATACACAGAAGAAGTATCAGCTACATAGTACCTCACTCATATTTAAGATGTGGACAGACCAAAACAGATTATCGGGACTTTGAGGAAAGATGATGGTGCAAAAAGATGAAAATTGAAGGTCAAATGAGTCAGAAAATGCTATAAATGGGAAAAATAAGCCTAAGAGACAAGGACACTTCATTAATGGATAAACAGAATGGGTTTTTATGTAGAAAGAGACATTTAAAGGACGAGAAAAATTCTTACATATTAAGATAGTAGAGAAAACAATTCTACAGAATGCATAGAAGACAGATTTGAGGCATTTTTCCAGAAAGTAGTTAAAAGTAATAGAAAACATGAGGAAGATAAAAAGATGAGACAGCAGGTTATTGAAAGTCTAAGTTCCAACTAACATGAGAAAAAGAAACCAAAGAAAGTGGAGGTGCAAAAATTATTGAAGAAACAATAAAGAACCATTTATTATTGAAAAAAAAGAATTTACTTTGATTCAAATGACTCATTCGGTACATAGCACAATAAATAAGAACGACAATAAGGTATATTATGATGAGATTTCAGAATGACCGAAATAAACATTGAGTGGCTAACTGCAAGGTCAACAGTTTGAAAGTACCAGTCATTCTTCAGGGAAATGATGAGGCTTTCTGCCCAGCTTAAGAGTTACAGTCTTGGAAACCTATGGGCAGTTCTATTCTGTCCTATGAGTCTATGGCAGTAAGTGTGAGCTTTCATATTTGAGAGAAGAAAGAAAATATTCAGGAATCAGAATGATATAAGAATTGTAAGCACAATTCTGTGTTTTAAAATGGACAACAGAACAGTTCCTTCAAGGTTCTGAATGAATATGTTCAACCTAAAATTTTATACCCAGTCAAACTACCAATCAAGTGTGAGAAAACAATAGTTGCATTTTCAGGTATCAAGATCTCATAAAACATATGCCTGAGGCACAATTCCTCACTAACCAAATGAAGAATGTGCCTCAGAACACAAGATATTAAGCCAGAATTCAGAGGATCTCACAAAAGAGAACCATAAACCCAAAGGAAAAGAATTTCCTCATTCAGGGAACAGCACTCAAGCTACAACTCAGGGAGAGGGGCATGTTTGATCAGAGCACATGGGAGCAAATCAAGGACAAGGGAATAACAAATGATGTAAAGTCAATGGCGAGGAGCGTGGAGGATGCCTGTTAGGATTTGATCAAAGGACATGTAACCAAGAGAAATTACTGAAATCCAAATGAAGGCTGAGCATGATTGTGGGGCAAGAGGAAAGTAAAAGAAAATAGAGGAAAGGATTAGGAGGCAAAAGGCATTTATAGAGATCTAAACACAGGTATGCATTTATATGTAATGATAGGGAAATGGATCTATGTACATATATTTATAGGCTTAGTATTAAGGTAATAGATGGACATTGTTCTTCTACTCAAGTACTCCCTTAACACAAGAACACTTTATTCTAATAACCTGGCATTCCATGATGCTTACCTTCCTGACACGATCGCTGATGACTGAAAACAAAGTTTGTACATAAGCAAATGTGATGAAGAAAGCTGATGTTGCCCAGCTCAAAAGATTTAGCATCTGGGGTCTTAAAGGGTTGAAGATAAACAAGCAGCTATCTAGGTGAGAAGCAAAAAAGTCCACATGGAGGAAGCACACCAGCTTGTGTGATCATGTAGTATCAATGGGATCAGGTATCAGTTATCAAAGACCCCGAACAAAAAAAAAATCATATAATTGTGAATGAGGGGGAGGACAGAATGACGACCCAAAACCCATCTGTAGACAATTGGACATCCCTTTCTAGAAGGGTCACAAGGAAGCCATGAGCCAGTCAGGGTGCAGAAACATACCAAACATACCAAAGAAACATACAGCTTTCCTCTAGTTCTTTAAAGCTCCCCCCTCCACCCCCACTATTATGATCCCAGTTCTACCTCAGAAATCCCGCTAGACCAGAATGTGTACAGTGGTACAGATAAGAGCTGGAAACACATGGAATTCAGGACACTTAAATCCCTTAGGACTGATGTTGAGAGTAGTGATATCAGGAGTGTAAGGGTAAGGGTAAGGTGGGAGGAAAAAGGGGGAACTGGTCACAATGATCTACATAGAAACCCTTCTCAGGGGGACAAGCAGTGGGAACGTTGGTCAAGGGAGACATGGGTCAGTGTAAGACATTAAAAAAAAGAGTTTTTTAATTATCAAGGGTGCATGAGGGAGGGAAGTTGGGAAAGAGAGGGGACAAATGAGGAACTGATACTAAGGACTCAAGTAGAAAGATAATGTCTTGAAAATGATGATGGCAACAAATGCACAAATGTGCTTAACACATCAGGTGGATGGATTCTGATGAGTTGTACAAGGCCCCAATAAAATGATTTTAAAAAAGAAAGAGCAAAAGGAATTCCAAGGAGGCAAGCGAAAGGAGCCTAGTGGTGCCGTGGTTACATATTAGGTTGCGATCCACAGTTCAAATCAGCAGCAGCTCTTCCAGTACAGAGTTACAGTCAGTCTTGGAAGCCCACAGGGGGATCACTGGGAGTCTGCTTTGACGCAATGGCAGTGCGTGTGGTGTTTTGCAAGTGAAGGCCGTTTCAGGAGGATGGGTATGCCCCAGGCCTAAAGAGCGGCAACCAGTCAGAGAGAGAAGAATAACTGAAGGCTCTGGGGACACATTGTCCAAGAAAGTACGGCAACGACACATGGTTTGATGTGCCTGGTTGCTTGATAGGTATGTCTGAGAGTGTGCTAAACATCATAATTATGCACAAAGAAAAATAAAGCAGATGAAGAATTGAACCAGAAGAACAACCAACACCTTACAGAAGAGACAAAATGTGATAATTGTACCTTTAATGACTTTGTTGTAAATAAAATCTACAAAGGCAAAATAATGTAAAGAATAAATATTGGTTACAACTGCAATTGTGATGAACCTCATTGGAAAGATGGAGAAGGGGAGTTAATGAATGTGCATGTGTGAGTGCTTGTGTATATTTGTGTTTGTGTGTGTGACACAGGTGGAGATGGTGGGGGTGGGGCTTTGAGAGTTGCAAATTAACTGAGTCCTTACTTTTCACAGAAACAAATGAAGACACACTTTCTAATTTTGAAATAAAACTCAAGGAATACAGTATAAAATATTATCAAAATATGTTTGGGGAACTCCTAAAATAAGTAGCTATAAATGGTTGCCCCTTAGGAATGGGTTTCGGGGTGGGTGGTGGTGATCTGCAAATGGACTTTTTTTTAGGATGAATTTCAAAATATCATTTGCGTTTTAACCAGAAGGCTGTAGAAAACCAGTTTATATAATCCCTTGGCACTGAAAATGCTTCCCTTTTATCGCATGGCTCAGGGGGGAGGTAAAAGGATTCTTTCTGGAACCTTTTCTCTTGGATTTAGATCTAACTTTGTGTATGTGAGCATATGCCCCTGGTTCTCCTCATGAACCCTGAATGTTTCGGTGGCACGATGCATCTTCTCATGGTGCTGAGACCAACTACAGTCATGTCTCCCATCTGTACAGTGTTCAGATTACAAAGCCTTTTCATGCACTTTGCCTCCTTCAATTCTCATAGAGCTATGTGAAGCAGGCGGGGCAGGAAATGGTTTGCAAACAAAGAAACTGTGTTTCAGAGAAGTTAAGGAACTTTGACATGGTCACACAGCCTGAACTCCAGAGTTTGCTTGTTGATGTCAAACCTGCTGTTGCTCTACGGACCTGCAGAGACCCTCCATCTGAAGCTAAAGCAACTCAAAAGGGGACTATGACATAATTTTAGAACAACTCAACTCATGCCCTTGAGGTAACTCTGAGTCATATTACCTAAAGGACAGAGTAGAATGGTCCCTGTGGGGGCCGCAAAGCTGCAAATCTTACATGGAATAGAAAGCCTCATCTTTTTCCCCTGGAGCAAGCAGTGGGTTTGAACTCCTGACTTTGTAGCTAGTGGTCCAATATTTAATCTGGTCTACCAGCTAGGATCATTGCTTACTCTTTGATTCCTAATATGAAGTGATTCTCGGCAACTGGTGGGCCCATTTGTCCTTCAATGCGCTTGTGTGGTGCCACGATGATGAAAGCTATGCTTTTGGTATTTCAAGCACCAACAGGGTCACCATGGTGGGTGGGTGCAACAGACTATCTAGAGTCAAGATTCCAGACAAGGCTATCAGCAAACTGTGACTCTCAAGCCCTAGGCAGCTCCTACCGTACATACATGTAGCTCCAAAGTAAAATTTAAAACTTTTTACAGGATTATTATTCAAATAATGGTGAGTTCATTTGCTTGTAAAATATAGACTATTGGACCTCACATCATTTTTACATCGTTGGGAGAGGCAGGAATAGTTCTTCCATCCCATGTTTGTTGATTCCTGTTCTAGACCAAAGATTCACAGACTTACTTGGTCTACCACTCCCTTTTCAGCAGGAAAAAAAAATTCTTAGGGACCAACCCCTGCCCCTGGCAATGAAAATGTTGTGTTACATAGCCCATCATCGAGGATGAAGTGTTTGTTTCTTCTTTCTCACTACCCCTGGATAGCTTCCGTGCCTCCCAGTGTTGCTTCTTTTGGGGGGTAATGATTCTAGACCAGTGGTTCTCAACCTTCCTAATGCCAAGACCCTATAGTATATAGATCCTCTTGTGGTGATGCCCTAACTATAACCTTATTACCACTGCCAATTCATAACTGTAATTTTGCTACTGTTATGAATTGGACAACCCCTGTGAAAGGGTCATTTGACTTCCAAGAGGATCATGACCCACAGGTTGGGAACCACAGTTCTAGAATCAAAAGCAGAAAAGGAAGAACGTCTTGATCTGAAAATCCGTCAAGGAAGACTTTCTTAATCACAGCAGAGTCCTATCTCACACAGTGTTGGAAAATGAGTCATCTAGGTTGAAAGGGACCCAAAACACAGAGTGGCTGGAACCATGGATTGGAGAATAAGAGGGATTATGAAGACGGCATAGGGCCTAGAAGCAGTTCTTCAGTCTTCCTTGGGATTGCCCCGAGATGGGGCAAGCTCAATGACAAACAACAGAAAATCGTTCTATTCTTGACCCTCTATGTCCTGTCACCAGGTCAGCTCCTTCCTGTTTTCCTTCTCATTCCTGAATTGATTCCATTTCCATTGCTCAGGTCTCCTCCTGCCCCTTTCCTCCTGCCTCCAAATTCAATTCTGGGCTTTGAAGAATCTGAAACACTGGGCCAAAGCAGGTAAGTCACGGCCATGGCCCTGCTGTAGTCTTTCCAAGCAGCTGCCATCGTCTATTCACAACCTTGGGGTTTGAAGGAACCCAAGAAACCTCTTGATCAAAAATGCATGGCACTCAGCCAGTCACCTCTGCTTAGCTCTCTGCGCATCCTGACCCCCCAAACACAGACACTGCCTGCAACAGATACCCATGGCTGGACTCCTCATGGCCCTTTTAACTTGTTGATGTATTCCTTAAGCACATGTCCAGTTTGAGACGAGAAACATAGGCGAGAACATATGTATCGCTAGGGGGGGGATGCAGTGGCAGAATTAGCAGGAAGGTCCTATTTCACCGTGCCTGTGCCCGTGCCCATTGCCAAAGCCTGCTGAGGGATCCCCTGGTTGGAGAGCCCCACGCTTTTGTCGCCAATATTTTTTCCGTGTTCAGTTTCTTTAGAGATCTCTTGATCCCATTTTGTGTTTGAGGGAGATAGGATCACAGCACCCAGTGTTATGGCTGCAGGCATAATTCCAATATCTGAGCACATTTTCCTCCTAGATATTTAATTTCCCCTTCCAGCCGTTTACCATGGGGGCCCGTAGCGCACTTCACAACTCTATCTACCACATCATCGTTGTCTCTTTTGCAAGCCTTTTAATATCCATCAGAAAATAATGCTGTCTTTGATTCTGAGGCAAATCCCCGACACTTCTTCCCTTGTCTCTAATTAGCAATATTTCTGCAGTAATTAAGACAAGAGTCGTTCCTCGGTTCTGCGGCAATTTCGATTCAGAGAAAAAGAAAAATACAATCACACGAAGCAAGCCTAACAATGACTCTGTTAGCTGACTCGACTCTATTTAAATTTTAGCAGCTCAAAATGTAGACACACACACACACACACACATACACACACATCATCCACCCATTTCTCTGAGGAACAGGACCCACAATGCACTAAATGGAAATACTGTCACTCTCTGGGCAGAACAAATGTATCATCTTGAACCTGGGCACCTCACATGATGAACAATCGAGATGAAGAGGGAACATGGCCCGGGAGAGACCACTTCCTTTCCTCACTGGATGGCCGGCAAAGGGCACATATCCTCTCTGGTCAAACACCTGGGCCCTTGGCATTATCAAGACCCTTGGAAGGACTGTTCCATAACCATTCCCAGCGCCACCACCGCGCCCCCCCCCCCCCCCCCCCCCCCCCCCCCCCGCCGGCATCCATTTTTCTCTGGCTCAGTAGTGAAGGGAGCAGAGCTCTGCCTTGCTGAACAAAATCTAAAGCTGAGTGGTGGTAGCCCACCCTCCTTTCTCTTCCAGACAGGGCTCTCCAGTCTCCAGGGGGTGAATCTAGAGGGTGGAGCAAAAGACTTAGTGCTTGTCTGATAACCAAAGACTGGCAGTTTGGACCCACTCAGAAGAGCCTTTCAAGAGAGACTTGGTGATCCACGTCTGAGAAACCAGCCCGCGAGACACACAGAGTTTTCTGAGGCACAGTGGGTGAGACAGCACCTGCTTCCCTCCCGCCTTCTGACAGAGGCACACAAATGATCATTAGTGCAGGGGGGAAGTTCTCCTTTTCTCATTATCATTTAAAATAAACAAACCGAGATATATTTTGAGGTTGGTGCGCATGAGAGTTCAGGCAAAGAGCTCTTGCTTATAATGTTGCATGTTTTGTTTTTCCCAGAGAATTGACAGATATCATCAAGCTTTATTTGTTGGGAAATTACAATTATTTCAGGCAATCTGATAATTATTTCTCCTGTAGTTAGTTAGTGTCTCTGTTCCTCCTCAAGCAGAACTACGCCCTCGAGTTCTGGGGTTCATTGGTAGACAGGGGGGAAGACTGTGCATGGCCCCATGGAGGACAGTCCACCTGGCTCTGTGGATCCTGCAGCCTAAGCCTTGAGTGCAGACATACTGAGGGAGGGCCAGCTGGTGAATCAGGGCTTCCACTTATTCTGTTCTTTTTTTCCCCCTCTCTCATTGTAAAATCTAGGATTTGTCTATCCCCAAGCCACCCGCCCAGTCAGAGGGCCATGCTGTTATTGCAGTTGATGTTCCCTGCCATCAACTGGCCCCCAACAGTGGCCGTCCCAGGGAAGGCAGAGTATAATCTTTATGGAAGCAGATCACCAGGACTTTCTTACATAGCGCTGCTGGGGGAGGATAGTAGTCATTACACACTGCTGGCACCCGCCAATGCCGCCTCTAAAAGCCATGTCTAGTGAAATTCCCTGCTGCTTACCCACTCCCCACCCACGTTGACCCTACAGGACACTGTAGAATGGCCCCATAACATGGTCAAGGCTGTGATCTTTATTGAAATAGACTATCACATTGTTCTCCTGAATCATAGCTAGGGGGTTTGAACAAAGTGACCAGAGTTTAAACGGGACACCATTGACCAAAGGGCAGGGGGCTGTTTTTAATTAAAAATTTGGTGTATATGGAGCAACAAAAATTTTCATAGAATGCAAAAATAGTATTGTAACATTTATTTTAATTTTAAAATGACACGGGACATTGTTAAATTGTTAAAAAGCGGGGCGTCTTGTCCCTTTAGGATTGAACCACCAACCTTTCAGCTAGCAGTTGAACGTCTAACCACTATACTATCAGTACTCCTTCTAAAAGTCACAACGTACTGCCATCAAGGCAATTCCCACTTATAGTGACCCTACAGCATAGGACAGAGTAGAAGAGCCTCTTTCTTTAGATTTCCAAGATTATAGTTTTATGGAAGCAGAAAGTCACATCCTCCTCCAATAGAATGGTTGGTGGATTTGCAATGCTTACCTATGAGTAACAGATCAGCGTATAAACCACCACTCTACCAGCATTTCACAGAGATAACATTATCCAAAAGCTCCAATTTCCAAGATCCCAGCCTCAGATTGGATGACTAACCCAAGGTCATCTATCAGCGAGAAGGACCAGAGCTAGAAGGCAGCTCTTCCAAGTTTCAAGTCAGTGCCCCCTTCTCCTCATACTGATATCATTGCTTCAATGAAGCAATTGTGTGCTGAGTTTCTTGTATGAATTACAAATGGTGGTAGGTATTGCAAAGCCTCAAGGGAGTCATGAGGGAAAGAGCACAGTAGATACCAAGGGAAACACCATGCAGGGAGGTCCTTCATGGCACCTGGCACATCCACATTGGATGAGGTGCTGCACAGACCCAGCTTCTTTGTCCCTGCCCCTTGGCCACTTTTAAGAGAGAGAGATGACAGGAGGCACGTCTCAGATATTTGTATCACTTGGGTCAGTTCATGAGTCAGAAAGGAAGGTGGTGAACAAGCCCTGTTGCTCTTTCCTAGAGCAGGTCCAGTTCTGGAGGAACTCCCTGGAGTCCTCGGAAGGCACTCACCATCCCCCCTTGCTGCCCCTCTATCCCAGGGTGCTGGAGGAAGGCATGACCCACTTACAGGGACCCAGCTCACTGTGCATTAGACCTGGAAAAAAGTTGTTTCCTTGATTCTTGGCTTGAAAATGGACTCACTCATAAGATGCAGAAGTCAGCTCCTCTAAAGGAAGGAGCACTGAAACATACCATGGGGAAACTGACCATCTGGGGAAAATATTGTCAAAGCTGTTTAGTCTTAAACCCTAACTACTCCTCCTAGTCAGGGAAAGCCCCTAATCTCCCAGAGAGTGTCACAGTAGGTTGCTATGAGCTGCTGTGTTAGTCCGGGAAAACTAGAGAAACCAATTCATAGACACGCATATGAATATAAGGGTACGGTTTATGTACAAGAGGAATGGAACATTGAGAAAGCATCCCAGTCCAGTCTAGTCCAAAGTCATAAGGCCGATATTAGCCCTTATGCCCAATACCAGTTTATAAAGTCTCCTTCCAACTCACGAAACACGTGCAATGACACCAGGACAATCACAGGCGAGTGGGTGCAAAGGCTTATTTGTGCGGTGGCAGTAGAAACATCTCAGCGCTTGCAGGGGTCTCCCTGTGGCCTCCTGAGCATCTCAGCACTCGCAGAAGTCTCCACATGGCTTCTTCGGCCCCAGAAGTTTGGCTCTATCAGCGCAAGCTCATGTGGCCTCTCCTCCAGCTCCTATATTCTCCAAGAATCAGGATCGATCAGCAGGCTGTCATCTTGTCTTATCAGTTGAATGATTCCCAACAACTGGGGAGATGGTCTCTCATCTCCACTAGGAAAATACCTCGACACTTCCCAGAATTCTCAGGAGAAAGTCATGCTCACACAGAGGCCTCATTGGCTACTCATTGACTATCTCCAGACAGACAGTCTAGATTCCACCTCTACATCCCAATCATGAAATTGACATCAAGTACATGACTGCTATAGCTGCTAACTGTAAGGCCAACAGTTCAAACCTCCAAGCCACTCCATAGGTAAAAGATGAGACAGACTGCTTCCATGAAGATTTATGTCCTTGGAAACTCTATGGCAGTGGTTCTCAACCCGTGGGTCATAATCTGTTTGGGGCCAAACGACTCTTTCACAGGGGTTATTTAAGACTGTCAGAAAATACATATTTCTGATGGTCTTAGGAACTGAGACACCACTCCTCTATGTTTCCAGGTAGGTTTGCCCACAAGCAGATAGCCTGGTTTGGTGAAAAAGAAGCTATCTCAGCCTTTGAACTGATGCTTGCTTTTTACGCATACTGTGGCAAAATGCAGCAATGTAGCTTACTGTTATTATATTAAGACTGTTACCCATGCTACACCATGCTCCAAGACAAAATGTCCTTTATTTGTAATTCGAAATAAATATTCTACACTATATAATTACATATTGCTTTTGTGATTAATCACTATGCTTTCATTCTGCTCAATTTGTAACAATGGAAATATACCCAGCATATCAGATATTTGTATTATAATTCATAACAGTAGCAAAATTATAGTTATGAAGGTGCAGTGAAAATAATTTTATGGTTGGTGGTCACCACCCCATGAGGAACTGTACTAAAGGGTCATGGCATTAGGAAGGTTGAGAACCACTTCTCTATGGGGTTGTGGGGAAGCGATCTTTCTTAATATAACTATTTCTGTTTATCTCTCTGTATCTGCTACCAAATGATTGGTTGGGACTCTTCAAACTCTGACTTGGAAATTGGTCAATATTGCCACTCACCTGCATATACGAATGAGGCCTGTCTGAAGCAGGAAGAGAGAATTCCTTGTACCATCAAGGAAGATGAGTCTCTAGGAGACCATGTTCACAATCCCTGCCTGCACTGCTGGAGGTAGCAGAGGCCATATCATGCGAAGACAGAGACCATTAGACAGAGCAGAGAAACAGCATAAAGCCCATGTATTAGGATATTTGTAGTAGGAACGACAGAGAGACTCTAGGGCAGGAGATATGCTCAACGGGAAAGTACTTTCTAGTGTGAACTTACCTAAAACTTAAGACTCCTCTTTAAAAAGAAAAAACCCGAATCAAAAGGAGCTTTCTGTACAGACTAGCAGAACTTTATAGGACTAGTGAAAGGGTACATTTGTGGGCAGGGACTAGTGTGGGCAGGGATCAGGGTTATCTGCAGGCCCGTGGGAGATTATTGAACAAGATGTTTCTTCAGGGTGTCCTTTCTGCCTGCACAAGAAATCGATGAACAGGATGTTTCTGCAGATGGGGGTTTCTGTGGGTCTTTCTCCTTCACTATGTGACTGTGAGGCAGAACAGAAGGATGGCTCCTTGAACCAGGGAGGCAGAGGCCCAAGTCCATATAGCTGAGAGGTTCAGGTCCAGAGAGACAGAGACAGAGAGAGACAGAGAGAGTTGGCTGCTGCTGGTTGAGGTGTTGCTATGAACCAATGACTGCACCCTTGCTGTTTACTGATCCTGACTTGTGGTCACCTATTAACTTCCCTTAAAAAAAAGCAGCCCGCAATTATGTCTCTTGTGTGAGTACTGCAAAGATAATTGTGCTCCACAGAAAAGTGGTGTGTTATGTGAGAAACAGTTGGTGTCATCATAGGGTAAATAAAAGTGGTGAGGAGGGGCATGTTTAATCTCTGTCTGGGTCAGGTGTAGATATGGAGTCTCCTTTTTCCTTGTGTCCCAAAAGATGGCAGAGGTGGGCTGCATGCTGTTTTTATTAGGGGCAGTTCTACTCTTCCTGTAGGATCTCTATGATATGAAATCAATGCACAGGACAGTAGATTTGGGTTGGTTTATTCTTATCAAGAGATCAGAGGCATAAATCCACAGAATCTAAAGTAGCAAATCCAAGCTTTCCTGAATCTAGTCTTGAATGGGAACATCCTACTGCATGGTTCCTTCCAACCTTGAGGCTGATAACCCTACACCCATCATCACCACCATGGTACCAGCTTTCAAGGACTCTTTTAGACATCGGTTTGAGTTTATTCTAAACAATGTGCAAAATAAAGCCTGCATAAAGACCCAGGCTTCCTATACCCTGGTCTATTAGGCACTTGGAATAGAGGTGGGTGATTATGAAGTTCCTCTCCAATTAGTTACCAACTCCTGGCAGGTCCAGGGTTGCAGTTTAACATTGCTTTATAGGACTGCTTGGCTGCAATCTTTGGCAGAAGCAGTTCACCAAAACTTTCTTCTTTGGGGCTGCTGGAGCAGTTTGAATTACAAATCTTTCTGGTGACTGCAAACCCTTTGCACTACCCGGGTTCCTAGCCTCGAGGTAGGGGTCTAACTGTCTAACTCACTAGTTGCTCTTCAGGAGACAGAGAGGCAGTCCCCTTGCCCTACAGATTCACAGTCTTACAAACCGATTGGAATCCACTTGAAGCAGTGTCAAGTCAAGATTGTAATTAGAATTTTTAGCCTCATTTGCAGCTATATCTCCAGATAAGAAGAGACATTCTGGCTGCATGCAATAAAATAGAGAACCATTCTGAGAGTGGACCCCCAACCACTGTGACCACCACCCCTGGATTACCTTTGCCCTTGGACTCTTTTCTGCCTCCTCCCTGGAACACTAGTGACCTTTACTGCCATGAGAAGCACACCTGCAGGAGTATCCCAGCAGCCTGAGCCACTGAGAGCACAAAAACCACTCCTTCCCATGGAGGATGAGAGACTTGAATTCATCATACTTATTTTATGTCTAAGGAGGACTGGTCCTCCAGTTGACAAAAGCCTGGTATACTGCCAGGCACCAAACAAAACATGATCTTAGCCCAGAACCCTCTCTCTCTTACTGAATGCACCTTGTACCTACACACACGACAGCAGAAACAGCCTTTCTAAGTTCTTGTGAAAATAAAACCTTTTCTGGCAAGATTTCCATACACAGACTGTCTTCATGCAGGCAGGACCCATTAACCATGATGACTGCTCAGTTCTCCTGGCTCTCACCTTTGCTGCACTCCCATTCCTGGTTACTTAGGCTGTCTGCCCTCCTCTCTTCCTCTTCTTCCATGGACTCAGGTTCTCTCTTGTCATGTTTGCACATCTATACCTGGTTCCTCGGTCATCTCTCCCACAGAACAAATAGGGCACTTATGCTCACAGTTCTTCAACCAGATGCCCTTCCGGTGGCAGTCAGACCCTAAAATAGACCTCCTTGTAGCCCCCCCCCCCTCAGTCCGCTCTCATCCTGGAGTGTGGGGAGGAGCCGCAACTTATTTCTAACCAATCAGATATGGCAAAGACAATGGCATGTCACTTCTCTGATTACATTACCCATGATTATAACATCTGTCTCACTGGCAGACCCCTTCCCTTGCTGGCTTGGATGAAGCAAGCAAAGATGCTAGGGGGTGGTCATATGGTAAGAAATGAAGGAGGCTTCCTGCCAACCATCAGCTAGTAGCCGAGGGCAGCCTCCAGCATCATCAGTGAGAAACTGAGGTCCTGGGTCCAGCTGACTGCAAGGAACTGCCAACAACATGTGATTGGAAGCAGGTTCTTCATCAGTTGGTCCCTGACGAGCACAGAACCCTGGTCACCACCTTGATTATAGCTTTCAAATGGAATTCGGAGTCAGAGAGCCCAGCTACATCATGCCCAGACTCCTCACCCCCAAACACTGGGAGATAAAGTGTTTGCATTATTTTAATGCATGGGGCTGCTAACATCAAGGTCAGTAGTTTGAAACCACTCGCTGCTCTGTGGGAGAAAGAAGAGCTTTCTACGTCAGGAAAGCATTATAGCCTCAGAAACCCACAGGGCCAGTTCTAAGCGGCCTGATGAGGTTATCAGGGGATGGAATCAACACATTGGCCATGAGTTTACTTTGGGGAAGTTTTCAGTAACATTGCTCAAAAAAATTATGTATCTAACAAATATGTTTTACTTTTGGAAGAACCCAACAATATGAGGTTTTAGTATTTGAAGCAAAGACTCAATAATAGCAAAATCTAGTCCTAGTGACACAGAATCTCCCTCTCCAGCCCCTGGAGAGTTCATCATCTAACCTCGAGCTAAGCAATGATTATCCTTGGAAAGCTCGATGTCGATAATAGTCGTTATTCTGTAAGGCTGGGTTTCACACTCCATGCTTTCTCTACCCCTCCCTCCTCAAGTTTCTCCTGGAGCAGACATTGGAGGGAGACCAAGATGGCAGATGAGATCACCAAGACTCAGGCTGCCTAGTCTGGTGGAAACAGTCTTGAAAAAGATCATCTTCCAGGAAATCCCAATGAAAATAGTTTCTGAGCATGGGCAGTGTCATCCTTTCCATGATATTTCCCCTCAAACACCAACATGCTTCTGGAGCTAGGTAAGGAAGACCTTTCCCAGATTTCTGTAGCAGAAGATATTGATGAAAGTCTTGAGCACTTGCTGATCTGGGCTCAGGGTTATCAAATGGTGAGAATGAAGGCTCAGCTGGGGGCCAGTCTCTCCAGGTCATCAATAGGTTCTTGGTCATCCACTGATGAAGTAGTCTTCTAGTTAGGCTAGCTCTAGGAGTACTTATCTCTTCTCTAGGCATTGTGATAAGCGAGTTCAAATATGTTAAGCATTACACTTATTTTTGCTTGTGTATGGAGAGATTAAGGAACTAATAAAAGACATTGTTGCATAGCTGAAATAAGTAGTCATTCAATCTATGGAATATTCTTTTATTTTGAATATTTATTTCTAGCGAGTACTTATTCTGTGCTATTTATTATTTCATATATATTTCATTTCAATGATCTCTTACAATCATTCTAGTGGGTGATATTATGGAGCAAAATTACATGGTTTGGCTCTTCTACCGGTAGTTTTTTAAGTCTCACAGAATGCCTGGGTAGGAACAGGTAAATGTAGTGGACTGTGACTTAGAATTGGTGAATTCTGCAATTTCCTAGGGTATAAACTAAGGCATTTCAGAAGCTGGAAGAGAGAGAACTTCACAACCACCAAAGATAAAGGCCATGGAAGTGGAGTCCTTCCTAGATCCCCGTGTAGAGAACTATAGCAGACCAGCAGGCTTCTCAGCCAACAGAGTACAGTTGAGAGTCCTAGTGCACAAGCAGACTAGAGGCCAAGAAATCTTGCAGTTGAGAGGCTAAGAATAAGAGAATGTGGTGCCTGCTGGCATGACTGAGAAAAGGCACTGTTACAGACAAAAGAACTGTACCCTTAATGCTTTCTGAGTCTGGCTTGTTGTGACCTGTTAACTTCCCATATAAACTCTTATAATCGTGAGTATTGTCTGCATGTGTGTGGCCACTACAATGGATTGCCACGCAGAGCAATAGAGTGCTGTGAGAGGGACTGTTGGTGTCAGAGAGGGTAAAGGAGGGTGGAGAGTGGAGGCAAGTCTGACCTCGGCCTCACAGAAATCAGCCTTGGCTGGTTGTGGAGTTAGTGTCCCCTTCCAACATGTGTAGCTGGAGGAAGGTCAGACTTGAGCCCCATGTCATTTCCTCAGGTGGGTACTTTAATAACCTAAAAACCAAACCAACTGTAGATTCACTTCTGATTCATAGCTATCAGTCAGACAGAGTAGAATGTATTCAAGGCCATCAGTCTTTACAGAAGCAGGCTGCCTCGTCTTTCTCCCGCCAAGTGCCTGGTTGGTTAGAACTGTCTACCAGTTAGCAGCTAAGGGTGCCAATCCCTGGGCTCCCAGGGCTTGTTCTTGGATACTGTTCCAAACCTCAGGCCAAACCCACTGCCCTGAGTCAATGTGGATTCACAGTGCTCCCATGGAAGAATCTGACACTGAATCTTTACAGCAGTAGATGGCCTCACTTTGCTCTCATGCGGTGGCTGCCGTCTTGCAATCAGCAGCCCACCGTGCCAATTCTTTTTAAAATATGTGGAGTCCACAGGTGGCATGAACAGGTGAGTGCGTGGCGACTGATTGAAACGTTGCTGGTTCAAATGCACACAGAGATGCTTTGAGAGAAAGGCTTGTTGATTGACGTCTGAAAGACCCCAGCCTTGGAGACCTATGATTGGAGACCTGTCGGGCACGTTTCCGTTCAGGAACACATGGGGTTGCTAAGAGCTAAAACAGATGCACTATCAGCAGGTTTTTATTTTCTGATTTTATAAATATGAGAAAATGAATGTTTAGAGAAATTAAGGCACTTCCCCAGGACTAGTAAGCATCGAAAGACTTTAAGCCAATACTATCCGACTCCAAGCCCATCTGCCCAGCCATTAGGCTGTACTGCGTCATTCTTGTTAGGAACACCTGCCTGATCCCTTGGGAGCTTTACGGGACAGAAATTGAATTTCTTTTCCAGAGGAATGATGTTAAACCACTTGGTGAGAGTTATCGTGTGTCCCCTGTCTCGACTTTCTTATCAGCTTTTTTTTTTTTTAATGCATGCTCCTTAAAAATGTATTACGGATGTTTTAAACATAAAAAAATAGCACCAAGATTGAAATGATATCAACCCATATGCCCAACACCCACCCTAGGAAATGAAACATTCCCCAAAGAAGGACGAAAACGTGTGTTCCCATCACGTCTGTCTTCCCTTAGCTTTATCTTCTCCAAGAAGTCGCCACCACTTTGCATTGTACTGTTCTCATGCTCACATACGTTTTAAATGTTCTTTTCCTCCAGACATAGACATAGCTAAACATTAAACATCCTTACTTTTCATGTTTTGAAATATACATAACTGCTCTTATAGTGTAGGTAATTCTACTTCCAATTCTCCTTTCATGCCAATTAGGTTTACAAGACATGAAAATACCAGGTTTTCCTGAACCAGCCTACCCCTGATGGAAAATTAGGTGGTATCTCAGCCATAGTAATCAGTGCTGTGAAGAAGCTTCTGCTCTCTCCTTGTTGATAGGTGCAACACAGTTTCTAGGTTACCGGCTTGGTAGCAATAGCAGCTATTACCATATCACTCTCTAGCAAAGTTTGGCAGGACCTCACCATTGGCCTCACTTCTCTGAGGAAGCTGTGGCTTGACAGAGACATTTTTCCAGGACAATGGGACAGTCACCTCCTTTGTACTGGACAGAATACTTCTATGAGTGGTCTGAGATTACAGGAAATATTTCAGCAGGCTCACGCACTGTTTCCCAATTGATATTTAGTCCAACAATAGCTTCTAAGTTTTTGTTTTCTGTTTTTCCATATGAATGACCCTTAACTCAGGTATCCTTTGTACTGGGGCAGCTGATTCTTTTTAAAGCGAAGAGCAGAACTGTACACTGATTATTATGATATTTCATCTCATTGGTTTCTGCCATTAACTGCAGTGTTTTGGGTCCCAGGTCTGATATTCCATCTGAAAATGTGATAGGCATGACTTCTTCAAGGAGTTTTGCTCAAGTAGAAAGGATAGAATCAAGGATGAGGACTTTCCGTATACTACAAGATGTTCCCACAGTGTTAATGTAATCTACTGCCTGGCATGGCTGGCCAACCAACCTTGATATTAGGTAACAATATTGCTCAGGTCCTCAACCTTCCATTTAATTCACAAGATAATCAAGATGAATTTTGTCCACGGTCTTGCCTTAGCTATAGTATTCAGCTGAATTACATATCTGGCAATGTAGTAAAAACTTAGAATTATTATTATTATTATATATTATTATTATTATTCTACATAATAATATGGCTTGTTCTCAGGGAACCCAAGTCACCTTCTGGTGACTGCTACCCTTCAAAGCTTACAAATCATCTGAGTGGGAATTCATCTTAAATATTTTTAGAGTGAAGCCTAAAATCAAGGTCATCAGACTGTATAATCTAGAATCTACCCTCTTTCTATGTGGATCTACATTTTCCCCCATGTTTAATCTTCTGGCTTCCAACTCTTCAATATTTCTCAATTGCAATTTCTATGGGAATGTAGAAAGATTTCCTCAAGGTCTTGAAATGAAATTTGCCAGGTCTGGAAACTTTTATAGCATCCAGGTGACCACTTGCACTTTGTTTCTCTAGCTTGAATTTCAAGTTTACTTTGACAATATTGATTCTTTTCCCTTTTGCTCAAAGGTCTTTTCTTTTGGTAAAGAAACAAAATAGTTGAGTGACTCTCCTTCCTCTTGTCATATTTAACCTTGACTAAGCTCCCCAAGTTGGGTGCCTTTCCCTTTCTTGTTCTCTCAACTCTGTACATAGCTAGTAAAAGTTTTTTCTCTCTTTTTTTGTTTTTCTTTTTGCTGTAATTCCTGACATTTTTCTGAAGTCTCATCTCATTCTGAGCTTTGGTCTGGCACTGTTTTCACCGGCTTCTGATATGCTTTTGTATTTGTCCTTGGTTATGTGTTTCCCTTTCTATTTTTCGCACCTGGCCTCTTTATATGTGAAGTAATCAAAGAGATTTCTGGGTAGCCTTTTTGTTGTTTTTTGTTGGTTTGTTTTTTCAAGATACATCCTTCTCTCAGAAACAATGCTATACTTCTAGAGAGAATGAGGGATGCTCAATTGACAATCGGAAAGAAGGATAGTTCTGATCTCTCAAAATTCGTCTTCCCTGCCAGCCCCATCTCCTGGTTGTTTCCTTCTTTGTCACATACCTGGGGGCAAAGGGTATTAGAGACTCCAAGGAACCCAGAATTCATGAAGGCAAGGAATTTTTCAGTCTTCTGCATTTCTTAGGTCCCCAGATGTGATGGGTTTGATAGTACTATCAAGACCTAATGCTCACTGGACCCCACTGCCTTCAACTCAAGCAGAAATAAGAACAGGTTTTCCAGACAAAGAAACCATACAAACTGTGCTCTGTGCTCAGACTTCAGAGAGTTGATACAATAAGGATTCCAAAGGATAGTTTGGATCTATAAAAAGAAATTGGTCTCTGTCATGCATCTTCGTCAAGGACTTGGGAGACTGTTGGCCAGACAGTCTTTTTTATCTGTTTTTCATTGGTCATAATCCAGCTATGATGAAATTAGATCAGATGAGCTAAGCTGGGGACTCCCAACATATCACAAGCTCTTTCTGCTCCCTGGACCACATCTTCAACCCCAGGAACATGATATAAACCATACAACTTCCCACCCTCCTCCATGAGAAGGCAGGAAGAGAGCTGACAAACCATATTGACACACACACACACACACACGTCTACATTGTATGTTGATATAGAGAACGGTGTTCATTATGAGCAGATGTTCCCAATATGCTCGCTGCTTCCTATCTCTAAGGCAATATCATTTTATTTACTTTCTCTCTCTCCAAATGATTTTTCTGGACCATTTTCCCCAAGCACTGAAGAAGTCTGATTGAGATTTTATAAATCCAGTGGCTCTCTACGCAAGTCCACTGCCTTTGCCATCATTAAGAAATGCCCAAGTCAGACCCATTTATATGCCCAAGCCCCTCACACTGCTGATGCCTAAGTGCTAAACAAGATTTGTCCTGGACTTGGAGTCTGAGCCTGTGGAGCAATGCCGGGATAATTTAAGTGCCTCTTGTAACAGAAGGCAACTGGAATTCAATAGAGATAAATGTAAAATATTGAACTAGGGAGCTGAACCATCAACAGGGCAGGATTCTAAATGGAAAGGTTATGGCTGAATGACTAAGCAGGGGAGAACACACAACACATCCAAGGAATTCTTGCAGAAATACAAATCCCTGGTGAGCTCTGCTGAGAACGAGAAACAGAATACTGCAAAGCACCATGGGCAAAGGGGAGTGATTTGGGTTTGGTGGATGCTACCACTGGCAGCCCCCTCCTGGTGCAGGCTGCTGGCAAGGGGTGGGTGGCTGGGGGTGGGGGTGGGGTGGAGGCTGACAATGAAAAGCTGCTAGTTGTGAGCTATGGTCATGGAGAGTCCATTCTGCTTTTTCTCTGAAAGGCCCAAACAGCAGCAGAAACATGTCTAATGATGGTCTGAGCCATTGACAGTGTCTGCTCAGGAAAAACCACAAAAGCAGACCAATGGAAAACACAACAGAACAGAACCAAACACAACACAACACAATGCTCTGTTCTTTAATGTGATCCAATGACCGGCCACCTTCTGCAAAGAGATCGATAGGATCAGCTGTTGGACCAAATGGAGAGGTCCAATCCTGGAGCTTGATGGCTCCCCTGGCTCCCCAGAGAGCAAACAAGGCAGTGGATTACAGCACAAAGGGCCCTCGTGGGTGTCTGCAAACTCACCTTGTGAATAAGCCCAGGACGTTAGCCGAAGCCTCACATCCATCAGTCTTGGCTCTCCCTTTCCCTTCCTGTCGGTTCTGCTCTCACTGAATGAACAAAAGCAGTCGTACCTTCCCCTCTCTTACACTGATTGCACGCGGAAAAGAAACGGGGACAAGCAAACAGGCCAACATGAAAGGCAAACGGATGAGCATCCACTAGGATTAAACACATTTTCAAATGGGTCAAAAATGTTTCAGGACACAAAAATCACTTGCAAAGCTCTCTGGCCCAAGTCCCTCACCGTGTACCAAACTAGCCACCCTCCATGTAAGTACTTCCCTAATGGCTGTCTATTTAACTGTCCTCAATAGAGACTTTTAGCCTATCATAAAGTATTAAAAGATACCAGTTCTTAGCTCCGAGGACAAAAGAGATGACATCAGCATATTCTGTTCCTTTGCTCGCCTCCACAAAGCCCACACTGAGAGCCCCAGTCCCTACAAAAGAGAGCGCACATCCATCAGTTAAATGCAGGCAGCTTGACAAAGCACTATACAGTGTTGACATATATCCTAAGCTCTCTTGGCTCAAGTTCCAGATTTGTTGCTTGGCGTTGGCAGGGAACAGCATGGAGGCTTCTGTTGAGAAAGAGGCATTGCTATTTGAATGTATGAGAAAGAGAAGGCGTGAGTGCCGGTCTTGGCCACAGGAGCACTCTCCTGCCTTGTCAAAGGGAGGAGGCCTGTTATTTTCTAGGCAACCTTAAGCAAGTGGGCACTTACTGACATTTGACTGGAGGTGAAGGGAGTTTCTCTTCTATGCCTGGGTTTTAGCAAAGTGCGTTTTCTCGGACTCCCGGGTCCCTGCCCCTAAGTTCACAAACCACCCTGAAAGCATCAGGCTACTTGGCTCTCCTTTGTCACTTCAGTGGTCGGAGCTAGAGTGAGCTTCTCAAAAGAGAGAAGCAAGTTGTTGATGTAGACAAAGATTAGCAAAGCACTATTCTTGCCATGAATAGTTTCCTTGAGGAGAGCTAGACTCAACCACAAACCCAAGAGCCATGTGCCTGTATCTTCTCCCCCCACAATTACTCCCTCACTGCGGGCTGGTGGAGTTTACCTGACATTGCAGGCAGGGTAGGTGGCCTGGGACTTAGCACTGGCTGCAGACCCAGGCGGCCTCATTAGCATTCAGCTGCTCAGCTTTCTCTAGAGGCTCCCGTGGTGGTTTGCAGGATGGTAGAGAAACCTCACATCAAGAGCTTTAGAAAATCTCGTGAGTAGTGGCTCTTTATTAAGCCACTTAATCAGTAAATTACATAATTAATATATCAAATGGTACCTAGAGGCCTAGAATACTTCAAAATAAGTTGGCATTTGTTGCATATTTTAATGCTGATTCTCGATACTCCCACGACAACTCCAGACTTTGCACATAGGAAAGACTTAAGGGTGCAGTGGAGTTGGAAAAAAGGCCTAGGGAACTTGTCTTGAAGCTGCATTTACATATAAAGAATAGGTCCAAGAGGAAATGTTTGTTTTGGGTGGTCCTTGAGGTGTGGGGGGGGGGCCTTCATGGCACAGTAATTAAGTGCACCACTGCTTAAGCCAAAGGCCCACGGTGGGCCCACTAGCAACTCCATGGGTAACAGACGTGTCAGTCTGCTTCTATAAGACTATAGTTTTTGGAAAACCTTATGGGGCAGTTCAATTGCTACTATAAGTTCTCCAGGAGTTAAAATTGAATTGACTTTTGTGTTAGGTAGGGTTCTCTAGAGAAACAAAATCTGGAGGCTTATACAGTGAGAAGGAATATAACAGTGAATTAGTCCACACGACAGTACAGAGGGTTCAGTTCAACTCACTTCTGTGGAACAGTTAACCTACTGGAAGTCCTTCAGTTCACCTGGGCTACCAGGTCCCAGGTCAAAGATGCAGAAAGCAGAGACTTCCCTCAGGCAAGACTAGCAACAGGCAGCAAGCAGCAGGGTGGTTCCTTAAGTGTCAGTAGCTTGGGAGCTTAGTGAAGCAGGCCCAGATGGGCTATTGAATGCATGCAATGCATGGCGACAGAATCCGAAGTCTCAAGCTCAAGTGATGTATGCGCCAGCAGCAGCATGGCATAGCAGGAACCTCAATCTCTAGCAATATCATCTACAGGTTGGCCTGGTCCACAGGTAGTGTAGCTCACAGGTTGAGGCAGAAAACTAGCTAAAGCAGAAGCACGCTCCAGCACACATCGATCACCAGAAAGCAAGAGAGGAGGGTGGAGGTGGGACTTGCAGAGCCATTTATCTCATTGCCCTCCAATCAGACCGTAATCTGATTAATCCCACATGTTCCTATTGGTCAGGTAGGCACAATAAACCTAACTATCAGAGCTCTATTTGATTTCTTTTTGTTTGGTTGTAGGAAAAGGGTGCAATGGAGATTGGGGGAGGGGGGGTGTCACTGCCAACCACGCCCTTTGCTGAATCCCGCATTCTTGCTGCTCAGACTAAGCAAGGTACTTTGATAAAGCTCCCAGCACTAGCTTCCTCTCCACTCTACCCGCCTCCCATTCGCTCCTCCCTCTCGTGTCCTTTTACCCGGCTGAGGCACTGCTGCACTCTTGTGCTCTCCCTCATCACTAACTGTTTGTGTCTCAATCAAGTAATAACGGGCTGGGATGCTGAGGGACTGGTCCAAACCCAGAATGATGCTGCAATATCCAGGCTTAAATGCTGACATCACTTTTCCATTTTGAGAACACTTGTTTTAGGTGATTCGGCCCATAAAATATGCTCACTCTCAAGAGGCTCACAAAAGATTGCCTTTCTTCTCATTTTTTCCCAAATGGTCACCAACAAGAGGACTTAGCCAAACAAGTTAGGTTGCTAAGAAGATTGCGTTCCTCAGGAGGAGCAGTGAAATGTCACTTATTGTGGCAGCCACCTAATCTGGTGTCAATTTGAGGATTAAGCGTGTAGGGGTGGAATCTATCCTGTCAATCTAGAGAGAATCAATGAGACCTCTGCATGTGCATGACCTTCTCCTGAGGATTCTGGGAAATCCAGTACTTCCTTCTTAGAGGCAGGACTCTCTCTCTCTCTCTCTCTCTCTCTCTCTCTCTCAGTGTACTCCTTTGGAGACACTCAACTTACAAGGATCACTTCCTACTAGACTTCTCTGAGGAGAAGCCACATTGACCTACCCTGATGCAGCCCAGGGAAGGGGCATAGCCACCTGGGGATTCCTGCTAGCACTGAGACGCTTACAACACCACTGGACCCAAAGCCCTTCTACCCACTGACCTATGGTTGTCCTGCATTTGGCATCATTGCATGTGTTTCATGAGTCTGACGGGAACTTTATAGATTGCTGTCAGACATAGGAACTAATATGGGACTTATGAACTGGACTAGACTGGACTGGACAGGGATGTTTTCTCAATGTTCAATTGCTTTTGTATATAAACCTCTCCCTTATATACATATGAGTGTCTCCATAAATTTGGTTCTCTAGTCTACCCAGACCAATACACTTATTTTTGGAGTTATCATCTTTTCTTAAATTATTTTTCAAAAGTTTTACTGGGACATAATCCACATATCACATAATTCAATAGTCAGTCATATCAAGAAGGGTTGTACAATCATTGCCACAATCAATTTTAGGATTTTTCTTCTTTCTTGTATTTCTTATCCTAAGCTCCCCATTCCATCCCCCTTCACCCTCTCCTGCCATACCCCCAAGGAACCATTAATCCAGTTACCAGCTCTATAGACTCACCTAGAAACATACAAAAACAAAAAAGACACAAGACAGCTAACAATGACAAAATAAAATAGAGGAAAACCTCCATAGGAAAAAAAGCAGAAAAGATTAAAAACGAGAACAACTTTTAAATGGGTCAAAAGGGAGATCAAAGGATAAGCTGTTACATTTTAACCCAGCTACATCTGCCATCATTCACAGTGCAATGCCTGCTGGCTCTGCGGCGATGGAGCTACCATCTTTCCCCTTGTCCCCTTGTCCTCCCAGCTCTCCTTGCCCTCCCTTACCTCCCCCCAACCATCTCCACTGCTGGAGAGTTTGCAAACCAGGTCAGACAGAGCAGTGGAGGATGAAACAATCAGTTGACCTTTATAAATACGCTGTAGTAGGTTTGAAAGGGCTTGAACTCGAAGACCAGCAGCTGAAAGTGAAAGCATTGAATAATAATGCCACCCAGAGGGAGTAACTGCACATCAAGAAGTTCTTTCTCACTGCATTCTGATCCTAGGGCAGTTTGCTCGGAAACTACAGAATGAATGGGGCAGGGAAATAAGAACTCTCATGCACTGTGAGACCCACATTACTGATGGGGCATCTGGGCAACATGTTTCAAAATCCTCCAAAGCATGCATTGACTTGGACCGCCTCAGTCTCTGAGAACATTGATCTTGCCCAGAAGGTCATACACTAAACACCAGGCTTACTTATAAGGAGGCCCCTAGAAGCACTGCGGGAGGCACTGAGAGATGGGAAATGTGCCCAAGTGGGGAGCAAGGAGAGTCTGGCTACATAAATGACAGTAGACCATACAAAAGAATATTGTGAAACTGCTGAAAATGAGTTATGCCTTTGTTGCTCTAAAGCCACGTTTAGCAGACAAAGTTAAAAGGAAGTTGCAAAAGTCCTCGTTCTGACACGCATACTCACACACAACTGGAAAGATGTTTCCCCCCAATTCTTTGAAACTTCTTTTCTCCCTTGCTTTGACAGTTATTTATCGCAGAATATTATTTTCAGAGGAAAGTGCTCTAAAAGGGACCCCAAGTCTGGGCTTCATGTGGATACCGACTTGTCCAGTCTGTTTCCCAGTGATCTCAGCTGCTGACTGAAACGTTGTGGCACCAGGCCACCCTGGGAGAGCTTGCAGGAGAGCTTGCTGTCTCTGAAAAGCCAGCCATTGGAAGCTCTTGGAACACAGATCTCTTCTAAGACCCACACGAGGAGCAGAAATCAACTCAGCGGCCACTCTGTCACTGGTGCTCAGGGGCAGCCTGCTGACTGTTGAGAAGTTTCAACGGCCTGCTGCCTCTTCGAGGGCTCTGGACACTCAAGCTCTCTGAGACAGACTGAGGGAAAAGCCTCACAGGCGATCCGCACAGTGATCCACTTATCCCCTATTGATAGTGTCTCAAAACACATGGGAGTGGAAGGAGGGAGGGAGGAGGGTAAGGTGGAGACTTGGATGTACATTAAACTCAGACCTGGCCCTGAAATGTAGTCTAAGAGCAGATGATCTGCAAATAAAACCTGGAAACCCCTTTTTTGAAAGAAGAGAAAAGTAAAGACGATGAGATGCTGGTTGGTTTTTTTGTTTGACTTCTCTTGTCTAGTCCTTGCGCTTTTATATCAGATCCAAATTACTAGGCCTTAAGCGGAATAGGAGGGAAATAAAGAACACATTAGGCTGGGAGCGCATCGCTGAATAATCAAGAGTTCATTATGGACTCTTAGTACATCAAAATCCAATTGATCCATTAGCTGGGTGCTGGCTGCCAGCCTTTCCCCTATGATGTGGTTGGTTAGGAGCCCCAAAATGGGGTGAGTGGGGGCAGGGGAATGAAAAAGAGATGAAATCCAAAGGAATCCATTTTGCCACTTGTTAGCACCATGGACTGGTGTGGGAAGGCAGGGAGATGCACCAGGAGGCTGGCTGTTTGCATTTCCCTATTGGGGTCAGAGATCTCTGCTGAGGGAAGAACAGTCCCTCCACCCTGCCCAGCACAATAGTAGACTCCACGGAGAGACATGGATGAGAGACTGAGTGAGGGAAACAGCTTGCAGACCTTGGGACCCCAGGCCTCCAGCCAGAGGGTGTGTCTCTACGCCTCCCTGGCAGGTGTCCTAGAAGGGAATCAAAAACCAGAAGATGTCTTCTGCTGACACTCAACTTTAAATTTTCTTTGGACATGTGACTCTTACTGTCACGGCAGGATCTTTGAGTGATCTTAAGACCTCAAGTAAAGGCAGCAGCCACTGAGTAAGGCGTCTGTAAGGTCCAATTCCCCAGATTCAACCCACATGGCACCTATTCCGCCCATTCCTCTACGATCTTTTATTCACTGGAATCTCTGCAATCTTCTGTTTTCCTTCTTGGTTGCGAAGTAGAAAGCCACTTTGATAACTTTGGTCTGTGAGCCGTGTTTCAAAGTGTTCTTTAGGGACCAGAAATAAAAGAGGAAGGCATCACGCATCGGAGCATCAAATCATGGATAGAGCGGCATGGCGTCACTTTGAAACATGGTGCATCTTGACCCCATCAGCACCAGTGGCCTTATTTCTTTCTCTGCCAAACTATCCCTTGCGTTTACATGAGGGTATGTCAATAAATATTGGTAGAAAATCATAGAAGCCTTAAAAAATAAAAAAGAGAGCCCATGGTGAAGAGAATATTTTTCTTGATAGATGCATGAGAGCTACAGCTTCTTGGGGTGCTTCTGTCACTCTCCACCCTTCCTGTGTGCTCTCCTACCCTACCAACACCACGCCAAAGCAGCGAGCATGCCTTGTTTTCCTTCTACATGCTTTTTGAGTTTGGGGAACAAAAGCAAGTCTGGAGGGACAAGATCAGGGTTTTAGGGTGGCTGTGGTAAGATATCCCAGTGAAATGCTCACAACACAGCCCTTTTGACACATGAACACTGAGCCAGGCACATGGTGGCTCTGAAGGGAAAAAAAATCACCAGGGCAACTTTCCTGGCCTTTGGCTCCTCAAGGAAATTTTAAAATAAGCCCCTGTTACTGTCCTATACCCTTTAGGAAACTCAAGACTACCCTTTTGGAATTGCAAAAATGTCACCTTACAGAACCATTCAAGTTGACCTCTCTGCTTTGAACTTCACTGGACCAGCAGATCCCCTGAGAACCACTCTTTTGATTGGATCTTTTAATTTTTGAGACTAAAATTTCTGAGAGAAACTGTCAGCAGAGTTCACATGGTTGTGATAAGCCTGTGCATGTGTTAACTGGGACTTTAGTTGCAATAGTTTTTGACTCTTTCTCATATTTTCTTTCCTCTGTTCCTTGGTCAAGTTGTACTCTTCGAAGTTCTCTAAGATCGAAGGAGGATTGGTACCTTTGAATTGTGGGCTGGGGAAGAGGACTGAAAGTTCCATGGACTGTTGAAAGAATAAGGAAATCTGTTGTCTTGGGAAAAGGACAGCCAGAATGCTCATTTGAGGCAAGGGTGGTGCGATTTCATTACCTGTGCTTGGACATGTTTGTCGGAGAGACCAGTCCCTGGAGAAGGAAGGGCATCACGCTTGGTAAGTGGAACAGCAACAGAGGAGAAGACCTTTGACAAGATGGGTAGACACTCTCGGCGCTGTCGATGGACTCACAACTAACCACAGTGGTGAGGACGGTGCAGGAGTAGGCAGGGTTTCCTTCTGTTGTACATGAGGTCACTCTGAGTTGGACCGACTGGACAGCACCCAGCAGCAGCAATAACAAGGTGCCTACAGTGAGTCATCACTCGTTACTCTTCCTGCTCAGGGAAAGCATGAAAAATTTGAAAGCTCAGCTCTCACAGAGATCATTTTGTGTATGTAATTATGTTTAATTATGTTTAGAACAATATGTAAATTCAAATTCCCTTGAGACATCCACTAAGAGGAAAGAAGAGGATTGGAAAAGGAAAGGTGTTCTGGGATCCGACATTTCCTCTGGATACTCTACCACGTGAGTAACTGAGAGTGAACTGCACTGCCCACTGAAGTGCTTGGAGGTGTCAACTGAGACTCAACCACAGGGTCGAAACCACTCTTCCTAAGAGGCAATGGAGGAATGTTGCTGCCTCCAGAGAGTCTTGCCTAGAATTGACTGATGTTGGAGCCTTGCCTCTATCCCACAAAAGCCCTTGGAGCCACAGTGAGGAGGAAATAATGACTTATGATGCTCAAATCATTATCAATAACTTTTTGGTGTAAGAGGTAGAAAATGGGGTCTGGTGAGCACAGGAAGGGAGTAGAAAGCAGGGGACTGGGATGTAGATCTCCCCCCCTCTCCCAATACCTTGGAAAATTGCTTATTCTGTTCTGGGATTCATTTGTCTCTGCTATAACAAAGGATCCAGGAAGTCTGTAGAGGCCTTGGCTAGTGCAAACAGCTAACATGCTCTGCTACTAACCCAAAGGTTGGAGGTTCAAGTCCATCCAGAGGTGTCTCAGATGAAAGGCCTAGCAATTTACTCCCCTCACCACCACCCCTCCAAATATGTAGCTATTAAAACATGTTTCTACTCTGAGACACACGAGGTCACCATGTATTGGGTTCAAGTTGATGACAACCACTAAATACTTGTTAGTGATCTCTAAGGTGTTTCCCAGTAGTTAATTTCTAGAATTCTTTGATACTTTTATTTGAATGAAATGAGATGAATGCTCCTGTTGCATTTCTTCTAGCTTCATAATTGCTATGGTTGGGTGAGGGTGTGCGGAGATTTGTCTAGGTGGGGAAGGAGAAACTGATTAAATAGAAGGTTTTCATTCCAATTCGTGACAAGTTAGTGGGTCCATTTTCATGGGCATCAATCAGCGGGGAAGAAATGCGTACACCTTTCTTGGGTGCCCTTGCTGAAGGTGGAACGGAACACCCACCAACCTCCTGGTGAAGACCTTTGTCCAAGCCCTGCGGGGCAAAGCCAAGTCCCAGTGGAGCCCAGCAAGGGAGGGACCCTTCTCAATGGCAGTTCTCCATGTTCTCTGTAATGTCCCCTTGCTCTCATTTAGTAAATATTTATTTAGCGCTCTGAAGGATGATGATGAATCACTGCTGTTCTGTCTTTAAGCAAACAAGTTTGACCTCTGGAGTTTCTCTTCCTTGTTAATCGCTAGTTTCTTACCTGTTTTCTCTAATTGTTTAAAGAGCTTCGGGTCCACGGAGCAGGCTTGGTGGGCACGGCTCTGCAATCAATCCAACCTTTTAATAGCTGCGTCCCATCCAGCTGAGGGTTCCTCCGCTTCACACAAGGTGCTCCGGTTGAAACGTCTCTCTCTCTCCATCCATCAGCCCTTTTTATAACCCACTGTCTCTGCCTGTTTGTGCTCTTTAACGTGCTTTCTGCCCCCACTGGCTCGTCTGAAGGCTGTGATCTGCTGGTGTACCTGGTTCTCTGCCTCCTGCCCAGCTCGGGGTCACTTGATGTGGCCCATTTCACACGGTGCAGTGAGGAGCAATGGGCAGGGCAGGTCGTCGCAGGATGCCCCTCCTCAGGGTTCCCAGACTGCTCTTAAATGGCAATGACCTGTGGCGGGGAAAGCCCTCCCACTGTATTCTCTGCTCTGGTCTCCTTGAGAAGACAAAGCAACTAGCCTTCACTTTGCTACCAGTTCCTTTTTCAAGAAGGATCTTTGCTGGGGAAGATTCCCTGGCTGGCCACAGGCGAGTTCTCACAAGCACTCAAAGCTAAGGTGACCAGATGTCCCGCTTTTTAACAATTTAATAATGTCCCACAGTATTTTAAAAGTAAAAAAAAATGTATATGTTACAATACTATTTTTGCATTCTATGAACATTTTCATTGCTCCATATAGACCAAATTTTTAATCAGGAACCACCACCCCTCCCAGTCAATGGTGTCGCACTTAAAGTCTGGTCACTTTACAGCAAAGCCCCAACACACCCTCAGTAAACCTCATGGAAAGCACTGAGAGGAGACGGCATTCTGTGGACTCTCATGATATTTGCATCTTCATTTCACCAGTTGTGGGCATCCCGGTTTTCTTCTTATTTATTTCCAGGGAACACATGTTGCCAGGAGAGGTACAGACATCTGCAGGTCCCCCTTTCCCCCACACTCTCCTTCCTCACCTGCCACAGCCTTTCAGGAGCTGGTGCTCCCATGTGTCTACATCCCTGAGAGATTCAACCCCTGAGATCCCACAGTCAACGGTTGTGCCTAGCCAGGGCTGGCCTAGGAGTCTATCTGACCTGGATTTGGCTTCCAAGCAGCCTACAGTATAATTGTAGGGACAAACTGGAGACAGATGAAACTAAGAAAACCAGCCCAAAGCCATAGATCACTCAGTGATGAAATTTGTGGTTTTTGCAGTTTTGTTTTGACTGGTACTCATAGAATTGTCAGGGATCGATAAAATGTTTGCTAGTGATATCAATATGTCATGAAAATTAATAGCTCACTGGGACGGAGCTCCATTTATCCACTCGTTCAACAAGTACTTGGTAAGCACTTACTTTAATGATATTCTGCATCAGGGTAGAACTTGGCTGTTTGCAAAATGCTCTCACAAACAGCAGCGAATACGAGTCCCCCAAAGTCCTGGAGGCATTATTGTCGAAGGGCTCAGCTGCTGACCCACAGAATGGCAGTTTGAACCCACGCAGCAGCTCTTCAGGGGGAAAGCTGGAACTCTGGTTCCGCAAAGACTGTGGGGGTTAGGTGCTGGCAAGTCAGACTAGCCCTGCGGGTGAAAAGGCAGAGGGGACCCACAGGGTGTCCTGGACAGCATCTTTAGGCCTCTTCTCCTGTAGAGAGGCCAGTGGGGTCTAGCTGCCTGTTTTCAGTGCACTGCCAAATGCTAAACTGTTGAACCATGAAGGTTTGTTGGCATAACTATTACAGTCTAGGAAGCCTCACAGGGCAGTGCCACTGTGTCACATGGGGTTGCTGGGAATCTGAGCAGGTGGGCTCATTCTCAGTGTCACTGGGTTGTTAAGCCTGGTCTGGTCACTTACTTTAATCACCTATGAATGCTCTTCCAGCCTGCCCTTTGAACTTAGCCTTGAGCAACCTTGAGGTTGGAGTAAGTGTGGTCAGATCAAGGCACAGAGGCCTGTTCTGGCTACATACATCTTAACCACTTCCTGTCCCCCATACATCACGAATAAAACAGATTGCCTTCATGTGCTTAAAAAAAAAGCATGCTGAGGAATTCCATTTCTGAGTTTCCTATAGATCTGTAGACATATTCTTGGGGACCTTAAACTCAGCATCTTCCATCTCTGACCTTTGTATGTGGAGATGACTAATCTGCTGATTTGTGATCGTTGTGAATGCCTCCTGAGACCCAACATGAACTTTTCCACATTCACCTCAATTTCAGTCCGAGGACCAGGGTCATTTGCACCATGTTCCCTGCCCTCCTCCCCCTTGAAGTGCTGATTAAGATGATGATTGAGGGCAGGTGGAGTGGGGAGAAGAGAGATGCAAGCTTCCAAGGCTTCTCATGCAGAAAAAATAAAAGGGAGTTACTTTCATTACCACATGGAATGTGCCTCTCTCTGTGTGTAGTCAACATTCTGAAACGGAATGAATTTTATGACTTTATTTTCCATGTTGCAGCTACCTGTGCCCAAAGAGCTGGGATCCTGAGAGTGATGGTTGAAAAATCCCCTCTGCAAATTGGACTCTAGGCAGCCTCTCTAGGTTCCAAGGCTGCACTTAGTTTTCCTCTCTCCTCTTTCCACCTCCTTCCCATGCTTTCTTCCCACTCAATTCCCCACCCTTCCTCTTAATGCTCTTCCCTTTTCCCTTTGTCTCTCTCTTCCATACTCTCTCATTTTCTCCTCTCTTCCTCCGACATTCTAAATGTTCTCTTTATACAGATCCATTTCCCTTTGCACAAGCAACACCTTTGTCAACGGAGTCATAAAGATGAATTGTACTCTATACTCTAGTAAAACCCAGACCCCACCCCCAGTAGCTTCAAGTGAACATCTTTCTCCAGGTCCATTCCTAAATGGAAACATCTCTCTCCTCACAGGACATCAGTCTCCTTGCAAGCTTTCTCATTGGAAGCTACTTATCCCTCTTCTGCTTCTCTTATCCCATGGGACTCAGAGGTGACCTTGACAATCTTTGACCTTGACAATCAGGTGGGTGCTTTGTGTTTATCCTTCATTTTGAACCCAACTCCAACTCCATCCAACTCCAACTCATTACCCAACTCCATCACTGGGCTTGTCATCATGGGTGTCTCCAGTGGCCATCTAAACAAGCCACACAGTATCTCAGCTCCAGAAGTTTTTCATCATCTTGTCTATATTCAGGACCCATCCTCACCTGTGTCGGCTCTACCTTTAGAGAATTAACTTTGGCCCCTCTTTCTCTATCCACAACCTCCTCTCCTGCTAGCTCATTTAGTCCCTGTTTCCCAGCCCATTTCTTCCTCTACTGTGGTGGTCATGTGCTTATGCCAATTTCATGATTGATATGTAGGGAAAGAGTCTAGCCTGTTAATCTGGTGATAGTCATGGAGTAGCCAATGAGGCCTCTGTGTGGGCATGGCTTTCTCCTGATACATCTGGGAAATCTCGCGATATTTCCCTCATGGAGATGAGAAGCTATCTCCCCAGTTGTTGGGAGTTAGTCTCAGAGACAATGAACTATGGACAAGAAAAGATGGCAGCATGTGAGGAGCTGAAGGAGCCAGAGGAGAAGCCACACAGCTTTACCCTGATGGAACCAGACTCTGAAGCTGGAGAAGCCACATGGAGACTGTTGCCAGTGATGAATTGCTTCTACCACCACTGAATGCTGTTGATGGATCCTGAGCCATGGAAGCCATGAGGGAAGCCCTGCCTGTGCACTGAGACTCTGCACCCACTGGCCTGTGACTTCGTGAGTCAGAAGGAGACGTTATAGACTGGTATTGGGCATATGGGCTAATATCGGACTTATGACTTTGTAATGGACTGGATTGGAGTGCTTTCTTAATGTCCTATTCCTCTTATATATAAACCATGCCCTTATCTCCATATGAGTGTCTGTGAATTGTTTCTTTAGTCTACCTGGACTAACACATCTACCTCCAGGAAATGATAATGCTGTAGCAATTGCTTACTGAAAATTAATTAATTGTTAAGTCCCTCATGTTTGGTATCTTCTTTATCCTCACGAAAATCCTCTAAGAGTTATCTATCCTTACTATGTCCATTTTACAGATACGGAAGCTGAGACTCAGCGAAGTCAAGGCATTTCCTCAAAATCACACAGCTAATAAATGTACCCAAACGTTTCCAATGCCTTTCCCTTCTACAGTCAAGTAGCCTGAAAGTTTGTTTTACCCAGCTTATGAAATCAAGTAATATTTTTTTTCTTTGTTGATTGTTTCTTGTTTTAGGCCCTGTAGTGGAATGTCAATAGTAAAAATAAATAAAACATATAGTTGCATCTGTAGTGATTCATTAACAATGATTAAAATATAAGTACTCCCTCAAGGCAATAATACTTTGTTCTATTAAACTGGCATTCCATGGTGCTCACCTTCCCCACACAATCAGTGAAGACAAATGGGTGCATAAGCAAATGTGGTGAAGAAAGCTGATGGTGCCAGACAATCAAAAGAAATAGAATCTTGTGTCTTAAAGGTTCAAATATAAACAAGCAACCATCTAGTTCAGAAGCAACCAAGGCCACATGGAAGAAGCACACCAGCCCATATAATTATGAGGTGTCAAAGAGATAAGATATCAAACATCAAAGAACAAACATTCATTGTGTTCTTACCTTCTCAATACAATAACTGATGACAAATGGATACATAAACAAAGGTAGTGAGAAAAGATGATGGTGTCCATCTACCCAAAGCTATTTTATTGAGATCTTAAAGCCTTGAAGGTAAACAACTCACCATCTAGTTCAAAAGCAACAAAGCCCACATGGAAGAAGCACACCAGCCTGTGTGACCATGAGGTGTCAAAGGGATCAGGCATCAAAGAACAAAACACCAATCATTGTGAATTAGGGGGAGTGCAGATTAGAGATCCAAGACCCATCTGTAGGCAACTGGATATCCCCTTACAGAAAGAGCACAGGGAGGAGACAAGCTTGTCAGGGTACAGTGTAGGGACGATGAAACATACAACTTTCCTCTAGTTCCTAAATTCTTCCTAAATTCTTCTTCCCCCACCCCCACTATCATGATCCCAACTCTATCCTACAAATCCAGCTAGAGCAGAGGAAATACACTGGTGCAGATAGAAACTGGAAACACAAGATATCCAGGACAGATGATCCCTTCAGGACCAGCAGTGAGAGTGGCTAAACTGAGAGGGTCACAGGAGGGTGGGGTGGAAAGGGGAAACTGATCACAAGGATCTACATATAACCTCCTCCCTACCATAGACAACAGAAAAGTGTGTGAAGGGAGATATTGGACAGTGTAAGATGACAAAATAATCATTTATAAATTATGAAGGGTTCGTGAGGGAGGGAGGGATGGAGAGAGGGGTGGGGAAGGAGATGAAAAATCAGGAGCTGATACCAATGGCTCAAGTAGAAAGCAAATATTTTGAGAATGAATAGGGCAACAAATGTGCAAATGTGCTTGACACAATGGATATATGTATGGATTGTGATAAGGGTTGTATGAGTCCCCACTTTAAAAGAAAAAGTTTAGAAAATGGCAATGGTAACATATGTACAAATATGCTTGATACAATCGATGTATGGAATATTATAAGAGCCCCTAATAAAATGATTTTCTAAAACTGAGTAAAATATAGAGGTCAACATATATGAGCCAAAAGGAAATTTAATACGATGAGGGACACATACACTACCCCCCACATCCAGACGGGGTGTCAGTGTCTTATTATCAATAGCAATCTCCTCAAGAAAAACAAATGGCCAGGAATCACACTTCTTCATGGAGGCAGATCCCCCACTAGCTGATCACACAGATCAACAATATTGTCACTGCAGCATTTGATCTAACTGTCCTCCCAGCCATGCTAGGGACTGACCACACCCCCAGCAGGCATCTCTGCAGGTAGACTCGTGGATGTCTCTATGGGCTATATCATAGTGTCGCTCCACTTCCAGGTCATAAAGTCCACAGGCATACGACAGAGCCAGAGCCTACAGAAGAAAGAGTCCCTGAGATCTGGTTCCCTTCACTGTCCACTTAGTAGAGGCCAGAACCTCTCCTATTTCAGCTACAGATCATGGTATCCATGAAGACCTTCGCGGTTTTAGACTGATAAACCATGGTGCTGAACAGCTTGGAAGAAGTTGCTTGGAGGAATGCATTCCTTGTTTTGAAGCTCATGGTTGCCAAGCCAACAGTCTCTATCTGAAGATGCCATCTGCTACACCCCCAGCCATGGTGCCCAGCAGGTAAAGGTTGGTTTCTATCACCATCCTTCTTCACTGTCCTGGAGGCATCCTATGGCCTAGGAATTTACTGCAATGATGATTCCATGGCGACATTTGAAGGCCAGGGTTGATAGTTTCATGAAACATTTCCATTTGTGGCATCTCTGGAATATCCCACTTGGGCACAGCCAGAAAATCTAATTCCAGCTGATCTGTGTGACCCACGAGTCCAATAAGCCCACACAGGCTCACCACTGCTCATCTCTGTGCAACAACTCTGCCATATCCCCCACTCCATTAAATCACTCAAGACTTCTCTTTCTTTCTGTCTGTTCCAAATCCCATGATGCGTTACTCTCATTTGTGCCAGACCATCAAATTTTGCATGTTTTGTGTATGTGTTACTGCTACTTCCACCTCTTTAACCCCAGGTTTGGTTTGCCAAAACCCCAGATTTGTGTGTGAGTTGGATTCTAGCGTCAACACTACTGCAGCTCAGCGTCCTCAGAGACAAAGTTCTAAAGAGAGCCTCAAGGAGACGACAGAACCCTGAAGACCGTCCAAGCACAGCCACCTGAGTCAGAAGTCTTCCCAGCATGCTTATTTATCTTTTTGTTGGAATGCCTTCTGCTGAAAACCAACTTTCCCTTCAGGAAAAAGTCACCAATAAAAGCAATCAAAGAAGCAAACCAGCACCTTACATTGAAGTGGGGATTTGATGAGAAATCCTATGAAGTCTGCAGTGTTAGCTTGGGACGTGCCTTCAGGGTAACATAGGGTTGACTCTCACTGCCCAGGAGTCCATGTTGACTCATATCAACTGGATGGGACAGGGCAGAACTGCCCTTGTAAGTTTCCAAGCCTATAACTCTTTATGGGAATAGAAAGCCCGGTCTTTCTGAGAAGAAGCTGGTGGGTTCGAACTGCTAACTCTTTTGGCCACAGCCCAAGGCGTAACCACTGTCACCGAGCAACAGGAAGTTCAGGACATACAGTAAACCCCTGCTACCTAGGTACTGGAGCCATTGTCTTAGGAGCTCACTCCAGGGTCTGTATAATGACGTCAGCTCCTTTGCATCATGACCCACTAGCTCCTTTGACTTGTGAAATGAAGAGCAGGCAGGGTTACTTCATTCATTTATCATCTGTCAACTCATTCCTTTCTTTAGCATCCCACGCCAAGCCCTTCTGAGATCATAACGTATATGACATTTGCATTGGGAAGTACTTAAGTTCTTCTGCAATCAAGATTCCTTTCCTGTATTGACCATCAGAAAATCAAATATGTAACAAGAAGAGGTCCTGGGAGTTTAGTAAAGACCTTGTGCAAGGAAAAAGGATATGCAGTATACCTGTTGACAATCTCCTGTTTCTGGGAATGTATGGAGTTCCTCAATGGTGCAATGGTTAGGTTAATATACCTGGCTGCTAACTGAGAGGGTAGCACTATGGAAGAAAGACCTGGCAATCCACTTCTGAATAAACAGCCCGCCCTGTGAAATGCAGCTTCACTCTGACACACATGGGATCTTCAGGGGTTGGCACCCATCTCATTGCAACTGGTTACTGGTAAGAGAGCACAGGGGAAACACAGATGCCTGTGATCTTAGTCACACGGACCCATCACAATCCGCATTAGCCTTCAATTGTGGTATCGATGTGTAGTTCAAGCTAAGAAGCATGTGCTCATGATAGGAAATTTAGAAGATACAGGCAAAAAAGGACTGTGTATATATATGTATGTATGTATATATACACACACATACACATGTGCACACACACATATATATACATACAGATATGCACACAGAGCCATATTCCAACATCCCATACTAACCACTTTTTAATCACCATGGCATATTTCTTTCAGCATATTTGTCTCATCCCATCTGTCTTGAATTTCAAAAAAATGAAAATATATAAACACCTGTATATATTGTAAGTGACGAATGATTGCAGTTCAAATATTTTCACCCTCATAATTAGAGTCCCTAAAGGTACCTTCTCTGTCACTCAGGGAGACACACCTTCAGAGAAGGAGACTTTGCTTTAAAGCCGCCCTAGTTTAAGGGAAGAGTCCTGGATGTAAACTACCATATTCTCCCTCCTGGAGTCAAGTGCCCTTCAAGCTAGATCGTTCTGCTTGCAGTTGTTGGCCGTTTTCAGAGGTTCCCAGTGTGCGCGCACAGGGGTTGACCAAAGAGGTATTTTCACATACATTGTACTTGCATACAAATGCACTCTTAGCACAGCCCACTAGGACAGGGTAGAACTGCAAAGGGACACACACTCCCAGGCTACCCTGCAGCTCCTCCTGGAATGAGGTAGTGGCCCTCTGTTTTCCAGGATGCAAAAAGGTCAGCTAGAAGGGAAGCCTGCTGCTGCTGCTGCCGCTGCTACAGCTACTGCAGCCACATGGGGAGAGCAGGCTGAGGGTCGGTAATACAGTTCTCTACGGCTGCTTTCTGGGGGGAGAAGGCCTGGCTCACCTAAGCAAAGTAAGATGGAAAGAAGCAACTGGAGAGTGGCTTGTCACACCCGCCCCGCTTGACAGCCCGACAGGTGAGTTAGCAAATGCTACAACGTAAGGAATTGCAAGCTATTTTCTGCAAAGTGGGCAAAGACTCTGGGATTAACGACTGTACAGCGTGATAGATGTTGCTAAAGAAAGCCATAAATTACCCGCCATAAACCTGGCAAAGCTTATCCGATTGTATGATGCAGTCTGGGGCGCTGGCAGATTCCCAGCACAGGCAGGGGCGGGGGTGGGGGTTGGGGGTGGCGGGCAGGAGGCTGCTACAGAAGCCTGCAAGGCAACCCATAGCCCTGACCGTAGGCTACAGATGGTGAGCTTGGCCGCAGGCCAGCGCTGGAAGCTGTGAAGGCGGCGATGCTGCTGTGCTAGCTCTGCCTTCTCTGAATGGGATCAGAGATGCTTCAGATGCCCAAGCCAAGGCTTCATCATGATCAGTAGAAGGCCCGCCTTCTGGCCTTCCCTGGCCAGGGGATGGGTGTCTTTGAACACAAATGGTGGGATCAGGATTAGCTAATTTTCATCTCGGCAATTAAAAAAAGAACAAGGGGTCATAGGGCAACAGAGTGGAGAAAGGACTAGAGTGCTTCCTACCCTTAACTTTTACTTACTCCCCATGCACCTAAACCTGGTCAAGTAGGAGGGCCAGTCCAAAAGTCTTATTATGAAACCTTAGAAACCTTTAATAAAGCAGAGGATCAGAACATGGGAGCCACTGTTCCTCCATTGGATTTCTGCACTTCTGAAGATGGTGGTTCTACCCCCCACCCTAAAACACCCCCCCAGCCCCACTCCAAATTATGCACTCTTTTGATTTACGCATCAAAAAGCAGTTGTGTTCCTTTTCAATGTTCTTTGAATTTGGTGAACAAAAAGAATTGTCTTAAGGGGCAAGGTCAAGGTTGTAGGATGAATGGGGTAGTTCCCTAATGAAATTCTAGGACAGTGCTTGGTACTCTCAAAGAATAAGCAAGTATAATGTGATGGGGGAGAAAATCCCCTGACCTTTTCCCCCTCACTAGTGTAGTTTTCAACTTTCTAAAAGCCCCTGTGATCATCCCAGGCATTTTGAGTAAATTTGTCAAAATTACTCTTTTGGAGTTCCAAGAGCACTCACCAGAACACACTGAGCTGACTGACTTATCTGCTGTGGATTGAAATGGCCCAGCAGATCCCCTTGGAAGACATTATTCTGACTGGACCTTTTATGAAGGTGTCCTAATGAGACACAGACACTTGTATTACTGAGAGAACATATCTGCAGCCATCCCCTGATCACAGGCACAGTTAAGCATGCTTGATTTGGAATGAACCCATGTTTGTAGGAGCTGAAGCCCTGGTACTCTTTTACTTGACCGCATATATCTTATCTCACCGCGACTATGTCCAATCCAAGCCTATGGCTCCAATGCAGATGGACCCCTCTTCAGGTCCCCTTCCTGTTGACATACTCCCAAAGCCTTTCCCTTTTTTCTGTTTGTACTAGATCTTCTCCTTCTCCTCTTTCCCTAATGGCATCATGGGTTTTGGAGAAAAGAATAAGGCAATCAAAATGGAGAAGAAAGAGGGAAGGTGACGTAAGGGGAGAGAGAGTTAGAAGGAAGCAAACCTGGAAGGAGCCATTCACGGTGGAAAAGCAGATAAAGTTGCTGTGGATTGCACCACCATTTCCCCAAGGCCTGCTTTCTAGTCCCCTTCCACCAGGCACTGCATCAAACATGGCACTGATTAAGTACTGGTGGGAGATAGGCAGCTATAAAATATGGAACTGCCTGCTGTCCCTGCCCTTTCCAGCATCACCTGTAGGTACATGTACCTAATCATATACACAAACAACAGTTCCCCACTGTTCCTGCCCATTCAGGAAAAGATGCAGAAGTGGATAGATATGTCCATGCACCATTGACCCTTGTGAGTCTCTAAGTGCTGGGTAAGCATCACAAAGTAGTAAAGGCGCAGCTGCCTCTTTCCAAGGACTTGTGGTTTATACAGACACAAAAGCAGGGCAGACGTCAATAAATCACAGGAGTCTGACTTGGAACACTAGAAAGGCTCAGAACTAGCATTACCAATGAGCCTAAGTCACTATTGAGGATGTGGTACAGAGTAGGCCCTATGCCACCCACTGGTGAGTCAGTGGTGGAGAAAACAAGTACAGTGTGTTCCTTATGGAATTTAGTAACAAAGTACTTTCAAAAGGATCCCTGTTGGTGTAGTGAGTACATATTGGGCTGCTAGCCACAAGAGCTGCAATTCCTCAGGAGATAATCACTCATCACGAGAAAGATGAGGCTTTCAACCCTTGTAAAGAGTTAGTGTTAGAACAACTCCACCCTGTTCTCTGGGGTCCTTATGAATCAGAGTCCATTTGATGACAGTGAGCTTGTCAGTGAGCTTGGAGGGTAAGTACTGCAGAGAGGTCACTGGGGCTATTCACCAGGGTTTCTATCCCTCAACTTGATGGCAGTGAGTCTGGTTGATGTTTGGCCTCTTGGACACATGGTAGGATGCCACCTTCTAGTGCCCATGTGTTTGGGTGGGGCCATGTGACTTGAGCATGGACTTGACCTGTGCCACTTCCAGGAAACCTTGTTGTTGTTGTTTTTTCTTTTATTGCCAGAGTAAGGACACCCCACGCTATGTTCAAGTCCATGGCTCTTCTATTAACCTGGGTCCCCGGGTGACTACAATGAGCAGGGTTTGCCCTTTGGCCCACAGTGAGCATGTAGTATGAACTAGCGAAAGCCAGTATCCTTTTTTGTTGTGAACCTGGACAAATAGGGGAGTATTCATCACTACAGCATCACCAAGCCAACCTTGACTGATACGTTCCTATCAGCATCTAACTGACGTGGTGAGATTCCACTATGCTAGGCACTGTGATTGCATTCAAGGACTCAAGGAGGCTAATCTCTAACCTCATTCTCACAACTCGGTTGAAAGACTACATTATGAACCTAGAGAAGAAGCTAGTTGCCACTTTAAATACACAACAGATGCCCAATAAGCAGATCGATCTTCTAACAGGAGCATATTGATTAGTGTCTCCATGTAGGGCTGGGACTGACTGGACAAGGTTCAGAGACTGCCCCAGGCTGTGTGGTGAGGGAAGGCTGCATCGAGGTGCTGGCCTTGAGTCGGGCCTGGAAGGGCAGATAATCATGGATAGGTAGGCAGGGGTGCCCATAGCATAGTAGATTCCAGAATCCCTGCATCACCAGGCAGAGATGGGGGGCTGTGTAAGACATGTCAGGTAGTGTAGACAAAGCAATCCTTGTCTACGCCCACCCAAGGTGTAAGGAGGCTTAGCAAAAGGAGTAGATGCACTGTTAGAAGAATTTGGAGAACACAGATACTAGCAGAAACACAGTGTGTGTGGGAGCAGAGGGGCTCTGGGAAGAGTTTGGGGGGGGGGGAGGTCTCCCGGGGAGCCCTGGGCTGGGCTGCCAGTGGCCGTTATTGTAGGAAGCTTCCTTCTGGGAGTGGCGTCTCTCGCCAGTAGCCATTTTTCCCCTCGTTCCCTGCAGAAGGTAATAAGCTGTCACCAGAGCAAATAAAGTCTGATTTACATGAAATTTAATGCTAAGCATTTTCCTTTATTTTCCGGCACTGCGGTGGCAGAGTGGCAGTGCTGGCACAGGCAGGCCCGCCGTGTGCAGCAGCGGGGTTGCACTGGAGAGAAGTTTAAGAAGAAATTACATTCCAGTGTCAGGGTCTATCATCTTGGGCAGGGGGTCCCAGCCAGCTTGGCAACACCTCACCTGCTTTTCCTGGAAGAGCTGCAGGGAGGGTCTGTCATAGAGAGGTGAGGGAAGACTACAGGAGAGGAAGAAGCAATTAGAAATTCACTCTGTGTCCTCTGAATGACTTGGCCCTGTGATCCGATTGTGCCTGGGGACCAGTGGCTCTGGCCTTTGATCCTCAGCCTTACTGGTGCAGTGGCTTCAATCTCTGAAAGCAGCACCGGTGTCACCAGGACCCTCAAAATCACCTTGGTCAACACACCACTGAGCGCCAACCATGGCAGTGCTAGGCAGAGCCGTTCCCAAGACCCCTGCCCCTGAGAAATCTGTAGTTAATGTAATCAGGTCATCGCAGCATTGTTTTATTCTCCTTCACCACCACCCCTACCCCACCACCAAGGGCCTATAAATAATTACCCTGTACATTCTCCTGTCCTTGACTAATGATAATCATTTGCTTAGAATGTCTAGTTAACCTCTCAGCTGAAAACTAACACCAATGAGGTATGCGGTCATGAGGACAACCAACCACACGAGATGGACAAGGGAGTCTCTGCACAGCTATTTCAAAGAAAAGAAGGGACCAGAGAGCAGGTCAAAAGGCCGTGGCAGACACAGAGTGGTGTTGCATCCTATGCCTCAAAGCCAAATGTGTGTGAACTGCTGAAGAGGAAACTAATGTGCTCTGGAAACTTTCACCCAAATCACAACTTGAAAAGGAAGAAGAAAGCAAGAAGAAGAAGAAAGTCTGGCACAATCATGTGTCATTTTTAAGACTTAGAAGAGCCCTAAAGGAAGAGGTACGGCCAGAATGTCCCTGAGAGGTAAGGATGACAGGACTTCCTCTCATGTAAGTTCGGCATGTTGTCAGCAGAGACCAGTCCCTAGAGAAGAATGTCCTTCTTGGTGCAGTGGAGGGGCAGAGAGAAAGAGGAAGACTATCCATGAGAAGGAAGGACACTGGGACACATCAGTGGGTTCAATGTGAAAAGCAGTTTTGGGGAAGGAGCAGTCCTGGGATGAGTTTAGTTCTGTTGTAGGTCGGGTCACCCTGGGTCAGACCTGATCAGAAGGCATCAAATGACAGCACTAACCCAGGTGTCCTGGTTGCATGGCAGGTTAGGGACTGGGCTGCAGACCACAAATTCCAAAACTGGAAACCACTAGCCACTGGGAGCGAAGCTTTCTATTTCCATAAGCAGTTATAGTCTTGGAAACCCACCGTGGCAGGGTCACCCTGGCTTACACAAGGTGACAAAGACTGAAGTTGACTCAGTGGCAGACAACTCAAGTACCACACTTCCTGGAAGCCTCCCTCAACCCTTCAGACCAGAAAAAGGCTCCCCTAACTCTGTGCTCCAAGCTTCTATTAGTTGCACCTTTTCTTTCATGCTCACCTTTCCCTAGTAATAGAAGCTCAGGAGCTTCCCCCACGCTCCCTGCCCCCCCTGGACTCTAAAATCCTTAAGGAGCTGGATAAAACCCTTACTAATTAGCTCAGGAGGGACCATCCCTCTTTCTTAAGCATTCTCCCAGGCTGGGTGAAGAAGTTCTGCCTTCATTCTCCCAGGCCATACATGGTCTAATCAGGGGCCTAACTGACTGGAGGAACGCATATATGCAGAGGGGTGAAGATAGATAACACCCCAGAGGTAGCCTATAGTTGGATGGAAGACAGCCTGGAGCATCAGGCCAGGACATTTCGATTCACCTCTAAAGGCAGGAAAGGATTTGAGCTGCATCTTTGATGAGTTTTAAAATTCCCTCAATAACATGCCTGGGAGATTACGCTTCTTTGTTACTTCCTCGGGTTCCCAGGGGTCTGTTTTTGGAGCCCACGGGGTAAGGGGATGCAATCTTAAAAAAAAAAAAATCTTTTGACCTGAGATTGTACTTATCTCTATCTCATCCTGCATGAGTTCAGGAACCACCGTGCCTCCTAATCCACAAGGGACATTCCTGGAATTGTCTGTGAAGTGTCCATGGCAATACTGGGATCCCACTGGGGAGGTAGTGGCTTTTTCTTCCATCTCCCATGAGGCCCTGGGATCACCCCACACATGCATGCTTGAGGCCTGGTCGCTGTTGCTGTCACTCTTGGGTGCCATTTGAGTTGACTGTAATGCACAGTGACTGTGGCAGTCATGTGCTTATGTTAATTTTATGATTGAAATGTAGGGGTGGAGTCCAGCCTGTTATTCTGGAGATAGCCATTGAGTAGCCAATGAGGCCTCTGTGTGGGCATGGCTTTCTCCTGAGACTTCTGGGAAATCTGTGATATTTCCCTCGTGAAGATAAGAAGCTATCTCCCCAGTTGTTGGGAGTTAGTCTCAGAGACGATGAATCACAGACAAGACAAGATGGTAGCGTCTGAGAAGCTGGAGGAGCCAGCAGAAAGACCACACGCCTTTGTCCTGGTGGAGTCAGACCTTTGAAGCTGGGGCGGCCACATGGAGACCTCTGCCAGCGATGAGTTGCTTCTGCTGCTGATGGACCCTGAGCCCTGGAAGCGAGGAGCCATGGGGAGACCCCTGCCAGTGCCGGAATTTTGCACCCACTTACCTGTGACTTTGTGAGTTGGAAGGAGACTTTATAGACTGATATCGGGCATATGGGTTAATATCAGACTTATGACTTTGTACTGGACTGGATTGGGATGCTTTCTTAGTGTCCTATTTCTCTTATATATAAACCTTTTTCTTATATCTATATGTGTCTCTATGAAATTTGTTCCTCTGGTCTACCTGGACTAACACAGTGACTTCAGTCGACAGAATGGAACTGCTCCGTGTGGTTTTTTACAGAGTTCTGGTGACACACTGAGGCCAGCCTCGGACTGAAATGCACCCGGTGCTGTGCAGAAGAAAGATGAGGCGACCTGTTTCTGTTGAGATTTAGTCTTGGAAATTCTGTGTGGGGTTGATGTGAGTCGGAATTGACACCACGGCAATGGATCCGGGTGGGTGTCATTTCTTAGCTGTTTTCCATAACCACATCTGTAGAGGGTCACGCAGAGATGAAACTTTTACAACCTATCACCTGCATATATTGGCTTTTGCCTACATTACATACCTTGAGCCGAACAGCCACAGAAGGGAAACCAAAACCCCAAACACTTCTTAGTTCCAGAACATATTAGGACTGAGTTGGACAGTTCTGCAGGGAAAGATTAGCCATGCCATTGGTCACACAGACAACAAGGAGGGGCCTGTCCACATTTCACATACTGGCCGTGTGACCTTGATCAAGCTATTGGACCTCCCTGAAGCTTGGCTTCCTCTTTGGAATATAGGGGAGTGCAGTACACCGTACAGTGCATGCCGCAGTACCCAGCCTTGAAAAGCTGTAGCGAGCAGGCAACGAAGACGTAGCTCAATGCCTGGCACGTGCCAGATGCTCAGGATACTCTCATGCTTCTTGGCGTCATAGAGAAGGTCCTCTTGGGTCTAGGTCACTGTTCTGTGCCTTAAAGTTCGTTCTGACTCATAGGAATCGTACAGAGGAGGGTACGCTGAGTCTTAGGATTGGTCAGAGTTGGAATTGACCTGAAGACCGTGAGAGTGGCTTGCTTCGGTTTTCGTCTTTAGGGGAACAGATTGCCAGGTCTTTTCTCCCATGGAGAGCTGGGTGGGGATACATTTCTGGTCTTAGCCCTGGTGTTATCAGGTTTCCCTTGAGAAAGTCCTGTCTCCAAGGTAGGGCTGCTTAAGAATCCCTGGTCAATGCTGGGGGAGGGAGTCTGTAGCCTTAGTAAGAGACTCTGGGGCGGATTCTGGTGAAAGCTGGAGACAGAGAGGGAGGAGCAAAGGCAATCTAACTAGCTAGATAGCTAGATAATGGCAAGATGAAAGGGCTGATGAGGAAGCAAAACAAGATTGATAAAAGAGATTGAAAAGGAGGGGAACCCAGACTCAGGCAGGAGGTTATAAATAGACCAGGATATCAACAGGATAGATACTGTGGATGGAAAAGGGCCATAAAACAGAATAGAGAGAAGACATAAACAGTGTAAATAGCCCAGAAGATAGAATATGAAAATGGCCTGCGTAGATAGACTGGAGGCATTACCTCGACAGACACAGCTGAACAGCAAGGAGCAGAGAGATGAATAGGTCCTCAAGGTGGGGACTGAGGATGAATGCGAAAGGGGAGGCCGGTGTCCAGGCAGGGTGTGCCGGGAACCTCAGGTTCAGCTCAACTCTGCTTTCCCACCAGTCTGAGTTCTGGGCTCCAGTTTCTAATGGCTTTGGTGAAGTGGCCTAATGAGAAGATCCCTGGAACTGAACTCAAATTAAAACAAATGGAAATCCTGCAGGGATTTTGTCACCTTCTCTCCACTTGCCATTGAGAGGAATTTAAATGAGAGCTAGGCTGGCAATTAGTGTGTCATCCTGGGGCTGGTGAATGAGAAAAAAGACTTCTAAGGGCTCCACGTTAGCGCCACTTTGCAGGGCTGCCCCAGCTTAGAGGAGTTGGGATCTGTCTGGGCAGAAGCCCTGCCCTCCCCTGCCACCCACAGGCAGGAACACTTACTTTCTGGCACTGCCACAAACATTTCTAAGGCTAGATCCCTTTCTCCTGAAGCATGACTGGTGACTTTGAAAGGCAGGCCTTTGGGTTAGCTGCCAAGCTCCTTCTTAAGTCTTATTAAGCCAAGCACTGACCACAACTCTCTATTAAGCATCTACGCCATGCTCGTCACCATTAAGTTAATTCTGACTCGTAGTGACCTTATAGTTTCCTCATTTTTACCCTAAGGAGTGGATGATGGGTTAGAACCCCCAGTCTTTGAGTTTACAGTCCAATGCCAACCCATTGTGCCAGCATCTAGCCTTCGCAAGGCATTCTAGATGTGTTATACCAGCACTACAGACTCTAGAAAGGAAGAATTCCAGGACAGGAAGGCAAGGCAGGTGAGCTTTGGATAACGTGAGGCTGGAAAGGGCACTAGGGATAGCCAATCGAGGAATCTCATTGAGAGAAGCAGGTTTGAGCCAGAAAGCAGGAGGAGCATTTAGGAAAGGAGACCAACATGGCTGAAGCCAAGGTGTCAGAGAGTGATGCCGTGGATAAAAGGTGCAGAAAAGTACCTGGAAATTTAAATCCTACCCAGCCAGCATCAATGATAACTCAGCATGGGGTTTGAGGGAGTCATGACAAGGTCAGATTGGCAATGGGCCAGGTGACAGGTCTTTAGAGATGGAGAGGAGAGTTACCAGTGGCACTATGCACAGCCTTCTGCCTACACTCCTTCTTCTCAGGGATGCCCAATGGCGACTCTTTGTTTCCTGATGGGTCTTGTTTTCTTCCCTCTTCCTCCCAAATCCCTTTTAAAAGGGCTGCTTCTACTTATAGAGAGGATAATGGTCCATGGCAACTCAGGCCATACTGCTGTGAGGTGCCGCCATCATCTTGAATCCATTTAGACTCTTGTAGACCCCATGAGATAAGAATGAGATGGTTCCATGGGATTTCCTAGGCCATCACCTGTATGTGGAAGAGAGTGCCAAGTTTGTTTTTTCCCATGGAGTTGCAGATAGGTTTGAACCAGTGTCCTCTGGCTAAGTATCAGAGTGCTTAACCACTGTTTACCCAGATCGCCTTAACACCATACTGCCCAGTCAATTCTCTTAGCACTCTGACAATGCAGAATAGAGCCGCTCTTTTGGGTTTCTGAGACTGCACATCTTCACAGGCATAGGCAGCCTCATTTTTCTCCTATGGAGCAGCTGGTGGATTCAAACTGTTGCTCTTGTGGTTAGTTGCTCAGTGGGCAACTCATTACACCACCAGAGGTCCTTGTCAGACTACATTTGAGATCCTATAAAAGATGCTGAGGGCCCCACAGAATAAGGAAACACTAACTGGAGACCAAGACCCATCAGCATGGCGGTTGCCTGTAGAATGGACCCCAAGAACCCCACCCACCTGATCTTCAGATTGTGATTCAAGGAGACAGCTACTGGAGACAGAGTAGGGAGGGGGTTCTGGCAGCTGATGCCAGACAGCTTGACATTCTCAGGAGGTGTGGCCAATGGTTTTGACAATTCTGCCTTGCCATGCCAGTTAAATGTTTTGTTCTGAACAATCTTAATTCTCCCCAAAACTGCAGGGGCAAAAAGTCTCTTTTCCGTGTGCTCCACAGTGCCCCACGCAGGGCTGCATACAGGGTGAGTGTGCAGAGACCTCTCCTGAGTAAGGAATGGAGCCAGGCACTGCACCTGGACCAGGTGGAGGGGCATGCATTTGCATATAAAATGTGATTAATTTTTCACAGAAATCCAAGGGAGGCCTGTCATTCAAAGTGATGCCTGGGCTGATTCTCCCACTGCTCAAAATATCCTTTGAACTTCCCTCAGAATTATCTTTAAGGCTGGTTAACGAGCCACAGCACAATAGCAATCGCATTGCATTATAATCACACCACGCGCACGGAATAAACCCACTCTCCTTGGGCAGCCCTGGCACAGGGAAACTTGTGGGACTCTCTCTCCCCATTAAAGACACTGGTTTGTGACACACTTTTTTCCCCTTCAAAATTGTCCAACATGTTTCTTTTCACATGACCTCATTTACACAAGAGGAGTGAGGTTGGAAGTGTGGTGGGGTGTGGGGTGTGTGTGTGTGTGTCTCTGTGTGTGTGTGCTTGAGGCCAAAGCAAGAGAGCAAGCATTGCACATGATCCACAACCTTGTGTGATGGGTGAATCTGCTTTCCCCAAACGCTTTTTTCACTCCCTTTTCCAGCCCTGCAGGTGGGGAACTCCATTAATTCTTACAGGAAGAATGGAGCTTTCTGAAGCTTCAGGAGGTCTCTGCTTTGGGGGAAAAAAAACAGAGCAAAAGACTTCGCCATTGTGATCTGCTGGAAGTCAGTTTCACATCCAGAGTTTCCAGCCAGAACACAACCCGGTCTTCATTCCAGGACTGAAAGCTCAGTGAAGCCAGCTTCAACTAACAGGTGCTTTTTAAAAAATCCCCAGAAATTTCTAATGGTTCTGTGGTCAGGCCAGCTCTGCAAAGACTATCACTGTTGTCACTGCAGGAACAACCTCAGCGGGGATGGAAGACAGGGATCCCTCGTCCTCACCATCTGTCCAGGTCTGC